>PVLD010000263.1:302801-328302 GCA_004027595.1 Dinomys branickii | reverse complement strand
AAAAAAAAAAAAAAAAAAAAAAAAAAAAAAAAAAAAAAAAAAAAAAAAAAAAAAAAAAATAGTAGATGACTTCAATACACAATCTTCAGGGCCTGAGAGCAGTAGCTCAGTAGCACAGAGCCTGCCTGGCAAGCATGAGGTCATGAGTTCAATTCCTGGTACCAAAAAAACCCAGACACAACCTTCAATAATAGTTTGAATGTGTATACAGATGGTCAATAGATAAGTAACAAATACACTGAACAGTCAGATAAAAAAACATACTACCCAGAGTAGTAGAATACTTACACTTCCCAGGCAAACACAGAAAATCCTCCATGATAGATCACATTTTTCAACACAAAGCCAGTCTCAATTGACTGAAAAAGATCAAAATTCACATCTAGTAGCTTTCAATCTAAACAAAAAAAACCAGAATTAATAACAGAAAATATTGAAAACTTCACCAATATGTAGAAATTTGAAATTAAATAATAAACTACCTTTTTTTGGAGTGCTGGGAGTCAAATCCAGGACATGACACATGCTAGGCAGGGGCACTATCACTGAGCTACAGTACTCATTCCTGAACAAGATGCTATTGAACAACCAATAGATCAAAAAAGAAAGCAAAAAGGAAATTGAAAACAATATCTCATGATAAAAATGAAAACATTTCAAAACTTATGGGACACAGTAAAAGATGTATTAAGGAATTTTATAGTAATAAATAGATACTATTGAAAGAAGAAAGATCTCAAAAGAATAATTGAACTTCACACTGAAACTATAAACAAAGAAAAGAAATTAAGCTCAAAGTCAGTAGAAGGGAGAAAATAACAAAGATTAGAGCAGAAATAAATAATAGAGTACATATAATAGGAAAAATGGAAAGAATCCAGAATTGTGTTTTTTGATGATAAAAACAAAATTGTTGTCTTTAGCTAGATTAAGAAAAACTGTAATAATGAAATTAGAAATGAAAGAAGATATAAATGATGCTACAAAATTAAAATAGAATCATCATGGTCAAATGTGGTCCTTTCAGAACCAGTTGTGATGAAATCTGATATAAAAATAGGAAAAACCAGTAAGTGAAAAGGTACAGAACTGGACCTACTCAGATGAAGGGCAATCAATATAGCCTAGCATATAAGAAAAACTTGAGATCATTGTGAAAGTGAAATAAGTCAGTCACTGAAAGTTACATATCACATGGTTTCTCTAATAAAATAAAATAAACAAAAATAAATAAGTGGATAAAATAAAGGAAAGGTGATAGGCAAGTAAAAGACAGACTTTTTGAGATGAGAAAGATGAATAAGGGGAGGAGGGAAGTAACAGAAAGGGGAATAAAGGATTAAAAGTAATAATATACTATATGCATGTAACAATTCTCCAAAACAAATATCACTGTGAAAAATAGAAAGAAGACACATGCAGATGTTACAAGATACTGTGTTCTGATAAAAGCCAAACAACTACATAATGCTCAAACAGAAAGCAGAAATCACTTTGTAAGCCTTACGGATTTGCTGACAGAGATGAATTGCAGATATTGTGTCAATTACTGAAATTGAAATAATTTTTAATACTCTTCCAATTCCTGTTGGCTTGGAAAGCTCCTAGAGTAAAAAGGATATCTCTTGTATGAAAATTTCAGTGCATTTAATGAAGTACCATGATTCCTAATACTTGCCATGACCAGATTTCTCTAATTCTTGCTCATCTTCAAAGAATGTTGAGCTACAACTTTCCAAGAATACTCAGCTATTCCTTTTCCTTTCCTCTTTTTGATGTAAAAACTGCAATGCTGAGAACTCACTGGAACACTCAGAACTGAACTGTATTTCAATTTATAGATCTATTCTACACTTGATAAAATTGTTTGCTTTTATTTTAAAAAGAGATTATATTGCCTAATGATGTTGTAGGTTAGTTTGTGCTTGTACACTCTTGTACTCACGTAAACACATCTGAAGTTTACATGATGATGAAATTGTCTAATGGCATCTTTTCAGAACTGTGTTTCCATCATTAAGCAACATATGACTGTATAATAGTATATTTAAAATCTAGCTACTGCTTAGTATCAAGCCCAGGTAGTTGTGCAGTGTCATGGGAGTATATTTTGAGAGATTGTATGAACTTTTATGTTTTGGGATAGTGTTTCCAGATGGAAGAAAGGAGAGTGATTTATCTCTATTGATTAAGGGGTTATCCCATGGGCATTAATGCCTCTGCACATCTAGGCTTCTCATACATTAGAGCCCAGTGGTTATGTGACATTTCATCCTTCCTGAGGTGGGAGATAAGCTCTATGTGGCTTGGGGATGAGGGTGGAGAGCCATTGGGATGTGCTGATGTGGAATCTGTTGCTGCAGTGGTGGCTGGGAAGAGCCCATGTGGAGTTGGTTGCTGTGATGGTGGCTGGAGAAAATAAATCTCCAATAACCTTAAAGTCACATTAGCCTTGTTGGTAGCACATACAGCTGCTTAATATATCTGATACACTGCCCTTCCTGAATCTTAATTTTCAGCATTTTTAACCACGTAGTAGTCTCCTAATAAACTACCATTTTTAAAAATTAGCCAGAGCCTCTTTTTGTTTTATGAGGCTAGTAAAACAATTTTGAACAATATTGTACACCCTCTCTAATGCTCCAAAACACTGCTGTGTATGTGTTTGGTTTTTAGTAAAGGCTTGTTGAACTGCCGAATGTTCTTTAGGAACTGTACCGTTTATTTATTGCCATATAACAAACTGTCCTCAAAATTAATTACTAAAAGCATTAGCAATCAATTTATTGACCAAATGGTTCTTCTGCTGGCCTTTCCTGGTAGATGGGTGGGGTCTAAGCTCAGCTGAGATGCTAGATCTCTTTTTGCAGTCTGTCATCCTCATTGGGACTAACTCTTGCTTCTACACAGCACCTGGGATCCAGAAGACCACAAGCTCTTATCAAGGTACTACTTGCTTTATGGTTGCTGAGATCCCATTGACCAAACATGCCACAAGGCCAACCTCAGCATCACAGTGGGAGGACACCAGACAAGGCCATGAATATCATGGACATAATTCACTGGAGGCCACCAGTGTAGCAGTCTATCATGGCCAATTTTGTAAATTCCTGTGTTCTGCATTAAATCTAAGTCAGAGCATATATAGTCTTTTGAGGTGCTTTGCTCCAGCTCTTTTATTTTTGGTATCAGAAATCAAATTCAGCGCCTCACACTTGCCAGGCAGGTGCTGTGATGCTGAGCAACATCCCCAGCCCTTTGCCTCAGCTCTTGTAAGTATAGTGGTTATGAATTTCTTTAGGTACTCATTATCATGAAAATATCTCATTTCTCCATGAATTTTAATAGGTATGTTGCAGAATATATCAGCTTGGGTTGGAAAATTTTTTTTAGGGCTTGATAGACTTCACCCCAAGCTCTCCTGGCCTTGAAGGTTTGTGTTGAGAAGTCTGCTGTAATTCTAATGGGTTTACCTTAATCAGTGATTTGCTGCTTTTCTCTTATAACTTTTAGGATTCTGTTCTGCTAGACTTCTGGATTTTGACTATGATGCACTGTACAGAGGTTTTTTTTCTGATTCTGGTTTTTTAGGGTTCTACATGCCTCACTTAGTATATGTTAATTTTTCCCCTTATTTGGAAAGTTTTCTGCTATTATTTCTGTAAACAGTTATTTTATGCCATTTGTGCTGTCTTCTGATTTTTCACCAATTCTAATTAATCTTAGATTAGTCTTTGCATCATCTAGGGTCTGTTGGATCTATTTTTCATGTTTTTTTGGTTTGTTTTTAAAGTATCTCTCATTAACTGACCAATGCCAACAGCCCTGTCTTCTATTTCTGACACTGTGTCTTCACATAGGTCACTTCTACTGCCCATACTCTTGTTAGAATTTTTAATCTCTTAAATTTCTATGTGAGGCCTTATTATGGACTCTAATTCTTTTCTATGCTGGTCATTCATATTTTACATGTGAGCTCCTCAAATGCCTTATTTACCTGTTTTGCTAATTCTCCTGATATCATTTCAAATAATTCAAGTGTGTGGCTTTTGGTTTCCTTCCCTTTGACACCCATAGATCAGTTTTGGGGGAGTTGGGAGTTATATATGCTACCAGGGCTCCAGGGCTCACTCCAGGGCTCCAGGGCTCCAGGGCTCCAGGGCTCCAGTGCTTGCTCCAGGGCTCCAGGGCTCCAGGTTTCCAGGGCTCACTCCAGGGATGCAGGCCTCCAGAACTACAGGGCTCCAGGGCTCCAGGGCTCGCTCCAGGGCTTGCTCCAGGGCTCACTCCAGGGCTCCAGGGCCCCAGGGCTCATTCCAGGACTCCAGGGATCCAGGGCTTGCTCCAGGGCTTGTTACACAGCTCCAGGGCTCCAGGGCTCACTCCAGGACTCCAGGACCCCCGGGCTCGCTACAGGGCTGCAGGGCTCGCTACAGGGGTGCAGGGCTCCAGGGCTCTAGGGTTCCAGGGCTCCAGGGCTCACTTATAGTAAATATCTATTAAATGGAGCAACTTCATCTTTTCTAACAATAGAACAGTATGCAACAGCAATAGCATGTATTCAGCTATCTGGAGATGCATACTGTTCAGTAGTTATACTATAAAAGTAGAGGAAATGAAGAACCAGAGAATGAAAAAAGCAAGATTTGATAAATTAATCAGAGGCACATGAGAAGGCTGAGAGAAAAGTGAGAGATGAGGCCTTATTAAGGAGTAAAAGGAAATTAATAGTACTAGAGACCAGGCACAGGAATGAATGAAAAGAAAAATAATAAACAGGGAGCAAAATACAGGAAATAAAGATAAGAATACAGAGAACAACTATTGAAAGGGGAAAAGAGAAAAGGGAGATAATAAAATAAAAGAAAGTGGAGATAAATGGAGAAAAAAGCCAGTCCCTCAAAAACCTGAAGGAGGAAAGATAATAGAGAAATAGAAGAATGCAAGAAAGAAAAAAAATTCTGTGGTTTTGTTTTGTTTGTTTTTTGAGACAGTATCAATATATGATTCAGGCTGGCCTTGAGCTCACTATGAAGCCAACATGGACTCAAACTGATGGCAGTTCTGCTGCTTCAGTCTCTCAAGTGCTGGGATTATAGATGTGCATTTCCACACCTGGGGTGTGTTTTTGAACAAACAGTTTCTTTCCATTATCTGCAGTTTTGGGGACTGTGGTTGTGGTCTAAGCCAAGGTGTTCCTTGCTCCCATTGGTAAAGGGGAAACTACCAGATTTTTGGTCTCTGCTAAAGGTAGGCTGTGGGGTGGGGATTCAAGTGGACTATTTGATTTAGTGTCAGCAGTCACAAAGTCTGGTTGCTCTGTTCTCTCCCTGATCATCACCTTTGTCCAGGATCAGTTGATTGGCTAGTCCTTGCCTCTGCTACCCCATGCTGGGGCAAAGGGCCAGGGATGTAGATGCAGCTGAGCAGCACAGTGCCTGCTTGGCAAGTAAAAGGCCCTGTATTTGATTCCTGGTACCAAAAAGAGAGAGAGAAAGAGACACAGAGAGAGAGAGAGAGAGAGAGAGAGAGAGAGAGAGAGAGAGAGCGAGCTGGAGCAAGGCTCCTGAAAAGACTATACATGCTCTGACTCAGAGTTGATGCAGAACACAGGAATTTACAAGATTGTCCTGCAGTGGCCATCCACAGAGATAAATGTAGAAGAGTGTAAAAGATCTGTCCCCACACTAGAGATCTGAGGGAGTCAGCCAAACACCTGGAGCCCACAATAATTTCCCCTGTGAGTCTGCATCAGGAGGCTGAAGGATCTGTGAT
This sequence comes from Dinomys branickii, assembly GCA_004027595.1. Classification (NCBI taxonomy): domain Eukaryota; kingdom Metazoa; phylum Chordata; class Mammalia; order Rodentia; family Dinomyidae; genus Dinomys; species Dinomys branickii. The sequence goes on along the minus strand of PVLD010000263.1, from coordinate 322,527 downwards.
GGAAGACTGAAGGATCAGTGCTGAGAGGTCAAAGGGTCAGTGCTAGAAGCTGAAGAGCTGTGCTGGTAGACCAAAAGGCCAATGTGGATGCTGACGAATCTGCACCGAAAGCCAAGTGATGATGCCCAAGGCGAAGGTAAAGACTAGAGATCTTCCAAAGAAAACAGCACCCGTCCCTGATGACAGGGAAGATGGGAGCTTCTCTGAGGAGAATGGCTGAAGCTCCTCTGAGGAAAATCAGACAAAATGAAGCTCTTCCAAGGAAAATCAGCTGAAATCCTTCCGTCCCATTCTCCTTTTATACCATCACAACAACAAACCTCCTTAAAGTTAGTTTTCCGTGCCCAGAACCATGCTGACTCAATTCAGCTGGGTGTTCCCTACTCAAGGTGACAGTTCATTCATCACCACAACCACCAAACAACACTCCCCCAAATTCTGAAGGATATCTCAAAAACAGACAATGAAGTTAACAATGACAAAATGTCCCATGTAATGAACACACAAAGTAGGGTGAGAATTTAAGTAGAATGAAAAGATAAAGAATCAGCAACAAGCAAAGACAGTGACAGCAATAAGCCAATACCTATCAGTAGTAACTCATTGTGAATGGTCTCAATTCCCCTACTAACAGACACAGATTGGCAGAATGGATCAAGAAAAAATTTAGTCATATGCTATACACAAAAAATATATTCAACCTGAGACAAAGCTCTTAGACTAAAAGCCAAAAGTTGAAAAACAATATTTTATGCAATGGGAACCACAAAAAAACAAATGTAGCAATGCTATATTTATACAAAGTGGATAGTATAGTTTGGGATTTTGCAAGGGGAACAATAAAATATTTTATAAGATTATTTATAATAGTCACCCAAAGAATCATATACAAAAAGAGAGTGCAGAAAATCTCCACACACTAAGGACCAAAGAATCCAGCTGAGAGCTGGATCCCATAGTAATGTCCTGCCTGAATCCAGCTGAAGACCTAGAGCCCATAACAATGTTCCTACGAGTCCAACTGGAGGCCTAGAGCTCATGACAATGTCTCATGCAGGCCTGTTTCATGAATCTGCACTGGGAAGGCCCAAAGGTCACTGGTGGGAACTAGAATATCTGTGCCACTGGGACGAAGGATCTATGCTAGCAGACTGAGAGATCTGAACTGGCACCAGGAAATGATGCTCAAAATAAGAACCAGAGCCCCTTGTAAAGTACCACAACCATCCTCAGAAATACTGAGGTCCCAAGCTGCTCTGATGATAAGAAAAGCTGAGTTTCCCTCAGGAAAGCAACACAACAAGCTTCTCCAGAAGATGGAGCAGTGCACCGTCTTTCCCTCTGGAGCCTGGAAGCGATATTCAAAGTGAGGACCAGAGCTCTTGCAAAGTGAACTGTAGTCATTCTCAGCAACAATGTGGTCCTCAGCTCCTGCTCCAAGAAGAACAGTGAAGTTCATCAGGAAACCAGCATGACAGGCTCCTCCAGGAAAACCAAAAGCTTCCTACAGCTTCCTAACAACTTTCCAACAACTTCCAAACAGCTTCCAACAGCTTCCCAACAGCTTCTGAACCTCTTCCTCTCTGATTCTCCCTCTTATGCTGCTGGCAACAATTCTCAAGTAGGCCTCCCACACCCACACCATACTGGTTTAGTTCAGCTGGGTGTTACAAGTTGAGTACCAGTGGTCAATCCACTACAGTGGACTTAAAGCCAAATTTGATCAAAAGAGGCAAAGAAGATCACTACATATTGGTGGAGGGAACAATCCAACAAGAAGATATAACAATTATTACTATGTATATATGAAATAATAGCACATCCAACTTCATAAAACAAGTTCTACTGTACATAAAATACCAGATAAACATAAACATAATTATGGTGCCAGGCCTCCATACTCCACTATCAGAAATAGACAAATCACCTACACAAAAAACAATGACAAAAAAGTCAGAGTCTAATAAAACCTTTGAAAAAGATATCCACGGGATGTTCCACCCAACAGAATGCTCATTGTTACCAGTGCATAGAATTCTCCACAATAGGCCACACACTAGACAACAAAGAGTAAGTAAATGTAAAAGAATTAAGATTAAACCATGCATATGATCAAATCATAGTGCAATGAAACTAGAAATCAATGGCAAAAGAAAACAAATTTTATGCAAATACATGGAAAATAAACAGTATACTCAAGTGAACAATGGGTTACAGAAAAATTAAGAAAGAATCAAAATGGTTTCTAGAACTAAACAATAATGCCAGTATAACATACCAGAATTTATGGGACACAATGAAAGCAGTTTTAAGAGAGAAGTTCATAGCTGTGAATGCCCAAATAAATAACCTAATGATGTACCTTAAGGTCCTAGAAAACTAAAAACAATCTAAACCCAAAGCTAGTACAAAGAAGGAAATTACAAAAATCAGAGCAGAAATCAATGAAAAAAAGAAGCAATTAATATAAAGAAGCAAAGAAGCAATTAATTGAAGAGTTGGTTCTTTAAAACAACAAACAAAATCAGCAAACCTTTAGGTAATCTACTAAAAAAAAACCCCAAAAGGTGAGAAAAGATCTAAATCAATGTAATTAGAAGTTAAAAGGTGAAATCACAATGGACAGTGCCCAAATAAAAGATTATGAACAACTACTTTGCAAATCCATACACCAATTAATTGTAGGATTCCAAAGAAATAGATTTCTAGATACATATGAATTGCCAAACCCCAGAAGATGTAAAAATCCTGAATAGTGCAATAATAGGCATAAATTGAAGTAGTAATAAAAAAACCTACTAACAAAGAAAAACCCAGGTTAGAATGGATTCACTGATGAATTCTACAAATCCTCAGGGAAAATCTCCTCAAACTCTTCAATGAAATTGTAAGGAAAGGAATACTCCCCAAGTCATTTCTGGAAGTTTGTATTATGCTGGTTACAAAATCATACAAGGATCCAATAAAAAAAGAGAGCTATATACCAACCTTTTTAATGAATATAGATGCAAATCTTCCCAACCAGATACTGGCAAGAATAATGTCGTGAATCATCAAAAAGATCACACACCATGACCAAGTAGCCTTCATCCCAAGAATGCAAGAATGGTTCAACATATGCAAATCAATAAATGTAATAGAGCACATAAATAGAAACAAGGACAGAAACCACATGATGATCTGAATAGATACAGAAAAGGCCTTTGACAAAATTCTAATCCTTTTATGATAAAAAACACAGAATATGTATAGAAGGATCTTCTCTCAATCTGATGAAAGCCATTTACTAATCTACTTCCAACATCATATTAAATGTGAGAAAGCTGAAAGCTTTACTTCTAAAATCAGGAACAAGAGAAGGATGTCCACCATCACTGCTTCTGCTCAACATACTACTCAAAACACTAGCGAGAGGAATTAGGCAAGTGATCCTCTATGTGGACACATAAGATCCCCCAAAAATCCACTGAAAGATTCTTATAATGAATAACCAAATTCAGTAATATAGCAGGGCATAGTGTTAACACAAAAATTAATAGTATTCTACTGAAAAAGAAATTATGAAAAAATTACCATTCACAGTAGTATCAAAAAAATTAAATACTTAGGAATAACCTAACTAAGGGAGTCAAGGACCTCTACGAAGAAAACTACAGTACTCTGAAACAGGAAATCAAATAGGACTTCAGAAAATGGAAAGATATTCCCTGTTCTTGGATAGACAAGACCAATATAGTCAAAATGACCATATTTTCATATATGATATACAAATTTAATGCAATCTCAATCAAAATAACAATAGCATTCTTCACAGAAATGGAGAAAGCAATCCTAAAATTCATATGGAACCAGATGAAACCAAAAACAGTAAATGAAATACTGAGGAAAAAAGAGCAAAGTGGGGTGCATCACAACCCTTGATTTAAAGTTATATTACAAAGCTCCAGTGATGAAAACAGTATGGTACTGGCATAAAAACTGACATGAGGTTCAATGGAACAGAATAAAGGATTCAGAAACAACCCTAAACTCACTCAACTATTTAATCTTTGAGAAAAAGGCCAAAAAAATTCACTAAAGGAAAGATAGCTTCTTTAATAAATGACATTGGGAAAACTGGATATACACTTACATAAGATTTAATCTAGAACTGTATCTCTTATCATGCACTAAGCTGAAGTCAAAATGGATCAAAGAAGTAAATGTTAAAAGAGAAACAACTTGCTGGAAGATATAACAGGTGAAACTTAAAATTATAGGAGTAGGCAAGGACTTTCTGAAAAGACCCTGATTGCACAGGAAACAGGACTGAGAATCAACAAATGGAAAAATATCAAATTAAAATGCTTCTGCACAGCAAAAGGAACAACCAACAGAGTGAAATGAAAAGCTACAGAATGGCAAATGTACCAGATATTCCTCAGGCTGAGGGTTTATATATATAAAAAAGAATTTAAAATTAGATCTCCCCCAAAATAAAAGACCCAATCAAAACATGGGCAATTTAAATAGAAATTTCACAGAAGACAAAATACAAATGGTTAATAAATGCATAAAGAAATGTTCAGCATCACTGGCCATTAGAGAAAGGCAAATTAAAGCAGCACTGAGATTCCTCTAATCCCAGAAAGAATGGCTATTAATAATCAAATAGTAACACAAGCTCGTGAGGCTGTGGGGTGAAAAGGAACACTTTTACAATGTTGATGGGGATGTAAACTAATACAACCACCATGGAAACTGGTGTAGAGATGCCTCAAAAAACTCAGACTAGAAATTTTGTTTGACTCAACTATTACTCTCCTAGGTTTTTTTTCCAAAAGAGTCAAAATCATATTACAATAATACATATAAACTCAGGTTTATAGCAGCACCATTAATAATATCTAAATCTTGGAAGTAGCCTGTATGTCCACCAAGAGATGAATGGATAAAGAAAATGTGGTATTTATAACTAATGAAGTACTACTTCACCATAAAGAAAGATAAACTTGAGTCATTTGTAGGAAAATGGATACACCTTGAGACTATAATGTCACATGCAATACATTAGACACACAAGCTTAAATATTGTATGCTTTCTCTTATATGAGAAATCCAAATTTTAAATAAACAGCAAGATAAACGATAATAGGAAATAGGGAGATAGATCTTTCTCAGTTGGGAAGGAGAGCAAAAGGTGGGGAGAGGGAGAAAGGGGATTGAAAAAGGAATTGGGATGTGCTGTGTACATGTACCAACTCCACACAAGGAATATAAACATTATGTACTGCACACATACAAAAAATTAAAAATGCAAACAAGTAAATAAATTATCTTTCAATTAAGAAATAGATTTTGGATTCATAATTTTCTTATATATATATTTTAGTGGAAGATAAACATTCAAAATATTTAGCAAATTCATAATTATTTTCTTTATATTTGGTATGTATGTACCTTGTGATTTAAGTTTGATGTCTTTATTGCTTCATTAAGTATCACATAATTCTAGTACTTCACTATGAGTTATGGCTATGAACTCAGTTTAATGGGGGGCTATATTTCTGTGTAAAATTAATACAAATTCTTAAGTTTTAATTCCTTGTGATTCCTTCTATGATGATTGTTTAGTTTCATATTATTAACACAGTATATCATATATGTGTGTCTTTTATTGATAAGACAGTGAGGCTTGTTTCACCATCTATAATATATGGCTTAATGTAAATGATATAAATTTTACTCCTTTAATTTATCTATGAATTAAAAAAATTAAAACTACTGTAAAAATAAGAAGTAAATAAATATACCTTAATCTCATTTTTACTCATTTTTGAGTTGCAGGAAACTAACATTGAAATTACACTCACTGTAACATGGTCAAACTACACATGAGAAGAACATAACTGTGCCACCTGCAATTCACAACACAACTTGGAGAACATCTTGTATGTTCTACATTCTGTTTAATGAGAGTTGCCCAGTGATCATATGCTTAGATACTGGTGACATATCAAACAGCTTTAGAAATCTTTAAGCACTTCCTCTTAGTTTCTGCACCTAATTCCTGTCGGCTCAACACAAGCAGTTTGCAGATAGCACTGGTGTAAGGAGCATACTTGGTGTAGCATTGCTCTAGGGGACACTTGCGTTAGAGAGATTGGCGGGAAAAGAACTAAGAAGGACTTTATCAAGTCAGAGAAGGAAGGCAACCACACGTTTGTGGAAGAGTAGGAAATTTTAAGGAAGAAGATGTTAGCCATGTTGATTGCAAAAAAGAGGACCAAAAATAAGTCACTGAGTTGACAGCAGGACTTTAGTGACTTTTGAAAGAGTTATTTTAGTAATGCTTTGGGGATGGTGGTGAAGAAAGTCAGGTACGAGTGAGCTGAGGAATTGGAAAGTGTGCAAACCACTGAGGACTACCCTTTCAAGAAGTAAGGCCATAAAGACATAAAAATAAGTGGAAGTTTGGAGGTGCAAACCCATGGAAGGGATATTTGTTGAACTAAGGGAGACCTAAAAAAATTGTCTAGTAGGGAAGGGCTGTAATCCCAGCACTTTGGGAGGCTGAGGCAGAAGGATTACAAATTCAAGCTCAGCCCAGGAGATTCTGTTTCAAATAAAAAAATAAAAGCAGGGCTGGGAAAGTAGCTTAGTGCAAAGGTTGTGGGTTTGATCCCCAGCACTGAAAAAAAAATCTATGTCACTGAGCAATATCGAGTGAAGAGATTTCCCTTTCTTTGCTATTGTCCCAGAAAGCTACAGTGGGGAACTTAAGAAATTTTATTAACTCACCCACTCCTGTTTTATGCAGAAGGAAAATATATTTTAAGTGCACTAGGGAATATAATTAAATTGTCATGTTAAAGATACACATCATTTTGTAAATTGAGGTCATTATTGTGGGTTAGTCCACATGTTGATAAAATAGGTTTAACAAAGATAGGACTATATCTATACGTGAAGTGTTTACTTCAGTTCCCAGAATGTATTGGCTCTCTGCCCTCCCTGTTTTAGTGAGCATTTACTGTGCATCTAACACTATCCAAGGTACTGAGGCTACAACTATGCCTCAGATTTAGACTGTGTTCAGAAGAGGATCACCTGGGAAATATTATTCGTCATTGTTATGGTTTGTATTTAGTGTCCCCCAAGAACTTCATGTATTCATCAGTGGGTTTTTCAAAGGTTTCTATATTAGGGGGCATTATAACTGACTTGTTAGGAGGGAGTGTCTGGTAGGAAGAAGCTGAGCATATGACCTGGAAGAATATATCCCCACTCCTTTTATTTTCTCTGCTCCTGCTTGCCATGCCATAAGTAGCCCTCTGCTGCTGTGGCCATCTGCCATCCTGTCCTGCCTTGAAGCTTGTGGACTATAGGCTGAAACCTCTACAGACTATGAGTCAAAATAAACCTCTCCTTCCTTAATTGTGGGTTTCTGATATTGTGTCTCAGTGATAAGAAAAGCGACTAAGAGATTTTGGTACCAGAGAAGTGGGGTCATTACTCTGATGCTACCTGACTGTGTGGTTCAGAATCATTTGGAAATGGCTTATGTGAGGAGTTGGAAAGGTTTGGTGATGCTGGGTAGAAAAGCACTGGTATGCTGTAAGCTGAGCTTGATGGGAGATTCTGGTCAGATCTCAGAAGACCAGAATGCTGATTTTTAAAAAGCAGATGGAAAAGATCAGACTTAGGAGATTTAAATTAAGAACAAAGGCTCCAGTGGCAATGTGACTCCATGCAATGTGTGTTATGATCTGGCAGAAAAATGTGTCTACAATTTGCTTGTGTCTCGAGACCTTGGAGGGGACTGAGATTAAAGGAGTGGGCTAATTAATCTGGCAAAAGGAATTTGAAGGCAGCCTAATGTTTAGGCTGTAGCATGTATACTGCTTACTGCTTTTGGCCAGATCTATACAAAAAATTAGGAGCAAAGAGCCCATTTGAAAAGTTTTCCATTTATACAGTAATGAAGGGCCAGCAAAGTTGGAGCAGAGGAAATCTTGGTTGAGGAATGAATAGGGCATATGAAGAATCAGCAAGTATCTCTCCCTTTGCAGGGTCAGAGTTGCAAAAAGGAAAGGCATTGCTTAGAGAAGAAAGCCCCAGGACACCATACTCCAGGATAAGAACTGCTGCCTAGGGAATGTATTCCCTGGGATTTAATCCAAAATTCTCAGCCATCCAGGCACTCAGAAGCCTCTGCAGTCATAATGCATAAAGCCTCGTTACTTGCTAAGGTGGCAGAGCTTGGTGTCTTCCACTTGGTGCTGATTGTGGGCTCAGAGAAGAGTTGTGAGCTCAGGGAAGATTCTACCCAGATTTCAGAAGAAGGTCTGGGAGGACAGCTAGTGTGGTCTTTCAGTGCATGAAGTTGTGAGAGTGAAGCCAAAAGTATAGTGGAGAACCTAGGAAACTGGAGAAGTCAGAAATATGGAATGTCTGAAGAAAGCCAGCTTAAGAGAGAGCCATGGGGGTTATAACCCTGGGCGATGCCATAGGATCATGGCCACACAGTCCTTTGAGATCACATCTCACTATGATTTGCCCCAGGTGCTGGACACAGAAGCACAAGCCTTAATGTTTGCCCTGCCGGCTTTTGGTCTTACTTTAGTTCCAATTTCTTCCTATCTCCTCAGTCCTCTTTTTTGGAATGGGAATATTTATTCTGTGTTTTTGTATGTATGTCAGCAGTGCTTAACTGTCTTTTTGGTTTTCACAGGGTCTCACAACTAAGTTTGCTTTGAGTCTCAGAGGAGACTTTGGACTTGATACTGTTAAGATTTCGGTGACTTAGACGTGGATAACATGCATTTTGTATAAAGAGATGCACATGAATCTTTTGGGGGCTAGGAGTGGAAAATTACACTTTATATTTAGATGTCCCCCCCAAAGCCTCATGTGCTCATTTGTTGGATTTTCAAAGGTGACTAGCTTACAAAGGCATGAGAATGGACTTACTGTTAGAAGAAGGGGTGTAGTAGGAAGAGATGGGTCACCAGGGGTGTGACCTTGAAGGGTGTATCTCCCTTCTACATCCTCCCTCGCTCTCTGTTGTTCGCCATGTCTTGTGCAGTCCTCTGCTGTGCCGATCTGCTACACCATCCTTTCTTGGAACTGTCAGACTGTGGACTGAAATTTCTGTACATTGGTGATCAATCCCCTTCCTTAAACTGTGAGTGTCATCTTCCAGATATCTCCCCAAAAGAATTAAAGACATCACACCACAGTGATGTATGCATACCCATGTTTATAGTGGCACCGTTCACACTATCTTGGAAGCAGCCTATATGTCCATCAACAGATGAATAAAGAAAGTGGTATTTACACAGCATAAAGAGAGATAAACTTGAATAATTTGTAGAAAAATAGATGCACCTTGAGACAGTAATGTTAAGTCAAATGAATCAAATACACAGCTTCAATATTGTATTGTTTTTCTTTCTTTTTGTTCGCTTAGTTTTTAAGAGCAGGATGAATTTATTGAGAGAGAGATAGCTTCTGTCTGGGAGAGACAGAATGGGGCCCAGAATGTGGGTTTTTCCTGTATGTTTTTCTTCTGAGAAACTCACTATAAATATACAGTGCAAACAAAGGAGGGGAAAATGTTATTGTAACCCAGCAAGGACAACATACTGTATATAAAAGTGTACCTTGATTTACTATAATTGTTTTATGTTTCTAGCCTTGTTAGTCTGGCTGTTAATTAACTTTACAAGAATTTATAAGATAAATGAATCTGATGCTGGTAAAAGGGGGATGGAAGGAAAGGGAGAAGAAACAAGAATTGAGATGTGTTAGGTACTAATTCCTCATAATGAATCTAATCATTATGTACTGCGAACATCTACTAATAAATTTGAAATTTTTTAAAAGTTGGAAGTGTCATGTATTGTCTCTCACTGACTGAAAAGTGACTAAGACAGTCATAACACTTTTTGGTCCAAATAGCTAGAAATAGCCAGTTGAGGTGAGCTTGGGGATGGTCAGATCAGTAGCTCTGATACGTTTCTAAGGCATAGATTCTTTCCATATCTGTACTGCGTTCATCGCAGCATTTCTGCCTTATCCACAGGTTTGCCTGCCTCAGGTTACAACAGCTGCAGCAACTGGTCAATGCCACATTCTCATAATAGCAGCTGTGGGGTAAAACTGAACCACCCCTGTAGCTCGCTTCACCAGGCTGCCAAACAACTCTCCTCCATCTTCCAAAGATAAAAACCCGCGTCCTGAGCGCTTGTGAAAATCCAGGCCAAGGTGAGTGAAACTACCACTTTAATCATACTAACTCTCTGTGGCTGGACCTGAACCAGGACCCTGCCTCCTGCAAACATTTGGTCCCACAGAGGGTTTCTAGCCTTCACACATCGTAGCATACGTCACGGGAGACAGAAACAATCTATTGTACAGTTTACCGGATTAAATCCACACCTGAAGGTTGCTTCAGTCCTTGTTCAGCTGTTCTAGATACGAACATTTACCTCAAGACACAGCTATGTTTTATTTACAGCGCCTCATTTGGGGAGTTCTGAATGGGCAATTCGCAATGTCTAAGATAGAAAATCATGTACTTAAATGAGACATCTATTAATATTAATCACCAAGAGACAGGAGAGATACCCCTGCTAAGCTAACGTAAGATGGTGGTTGTTTCAGTAAGGTCTCTTCTGATGTCTTTATGCTTTTGCAGCATAATGTAATCGGTGAGTGGAGTCAGATACATGTGGGTTCAGGTGTTCTGCCGACCTCTGCTTTGTGATACAGGGCAAATTAACTCTTCTGAGTCTCTTCCTAATGTGTGTCATACAATGCTAATACTATTTATTTTGATGGAGTGTTTTTGAGGATTAAATAAAATTATGTAAAGCGGTTAACGCTGGCCTGGAATACGCCGTACTAAGCGTGCCTGCCGAAGTTCTACTCAAGCGCCACCACTTCTCTGATCTCTCTCGGCTGTTTAGATGGTGCTTTCCTGTTTTAACACCACTCAGACCGTTTTACTACACTATAATCTGTTCATTGCTCATCGCTTCCTTTTCCTGACCCAGGCTCTCCAAAGGGCTAGGAGCCCTCCTCACTCTGCAACCCCCGGCGATTGGCGAAGTTCTGCCGTTTCTAGCGTTCCACGTTTGTTTTTGTTTTGGCCGACTGCTTATCGGATTGGGCCGCAGGAGCCGAAGCCGGGGCGCGGCCCGGGGGAGGGGGGCGTGCCCACCTAGGATGCGCTCCCCGATACGCCGCAGGGGCCAGCGAGGAGGGCTGGGCTGGGGTCCCCGGCACACCCGCTACGCGCTTCAGAACGCCGCCTGACAGGCGCGCCGGCCTGGAGGGGCGCGCCGCTCGCAGGGGCGGCCCAGCCTTCCCGCCCAGCCCGCGCGCCCTCGCGCCCCGACCCGCGCCCCGCCGACTTCGGCGGGTCCCCCCAGATGCCGGCGAGCTCGGGAGCCTCGCGGACGTGACGCCGCGGGCGGAAGTGACGTTTTCCCGCGGTTGGCCGCGGCGCTCGGTTGCCGGGCGGGGGAGGGCGCGTCCGGTTTTTCTCAGGGGACGTTCAAATTATTTTTGTAACGGGAGTCGGGCGAGGACGGGGCGTGCCCGACGTGCGCGCGCCGCTCTGCCCGCGCTCTGCCGCAGCTCGCCGCGCCGGCTGGGAGCGCGTCATGCCGCCCAAAACCCTCCGCAGAGCGGCCGCCGCCGCGGAGCCCCCGCCGCCGCCGCCGCCGCCGCCCCCCGAGGAGGACGCGGGGCAGGACAGTGACCCCGAGGACTTGCCCCTGGCCAGGTGAGCGAGCGCGGCGGCGGGCGCCCGGCCTCGGCGGGAGGGCTGCCCGAGCGCGGGCGCGCAGGCTGCTGGAGGTGCATCTTCCCGGCCGGGCTCGGAGCGGGGCGGCTGCGCTCCGTCCCCCTCCGCCGCACGGCGTGGGCGGGCGGGTGTCAGCGCTCCGTGGCGCGAGCGGGCGAGGGCGTTCTCCGAGGGGTCTCGGCCCGGCCTGACAGGTGCCGGGCGGGTGGGGCGCGGGCTCCTGAGCGAAGTGACAGGTGCAGTGTTTCCGCCGGCGAGACGGAGGCTCGGAGGCGGCGGGTCTCTGCGAGCCCCCAGCGAACGCGCGCGCGCACACGCGCACACACGCACGAACACAAGAACGACTGTTGTGGAGATTTTCTCCTGTGGAGATCTGGAGTTCTCCTGGGGTCGTCTGACTTTCTGTTTGGTCTCCTGCGATGCAACAGTTGGGAGTCTTTCGCCCCGGGCGTGCACCGCACCCGTACAGCGCAGCCCTGGGAGAGGCCTTGCGGGTGAAATGCAGGGCCGGGGCTGTCAGTTGCCCACGGGATACTCGGCCAAGGGCTTTGTGAGGTTCCCTTAGAACAATGCTTTAAGGCCTTGGAGGCTTGAAGCCATCTGTGCTGACTGGTAGAACCGAACCTTTTAGGGGAACTGGTCTGTTGGCGAAAGTTTCGTGAGCCATTTGAGGCACAAGTGCTTAGAAGTTTCTAAACTTCCCCTTATCTGGCCACGGCAGGGAACCTTTTTACGTCTTAGTCGACCTCAGCATGCCTCATTATTTCTTCCATTTTTGCTTTTGATTTCCAGTCAGCAAGAATCCTGATGTCTCCTCGTTTACGTTTTGTTTCTGTTTGTTACAAAAGTTAGTGGTGGTGTTCTGCTTACGGGAACCTTACCTACCCTCTTATTAAATAAAATTTAAATTTGAACAAGTCCTTATGGATGCAGTAGAATACAACAGGGAGATACTTGTTGTATTTCAAGGTGTTATTTTTCTCTATTGGGGTACTTTATGATTAAGCAATTGAAGGAGTATAATTGTCATTATTGTCAACACTGGTTTTGCTTTGGAGGCGATGGACCACTGCAGCGAAATGAGACTTGTTTCTGTTCCCCACCACTCTTTCTCCCCTCTAGTCCATCACCACGCCTCATTTCATCTTCATTGAGTAGTACCTTTTGTTCCGCTCCCCAGACTCTTAACAGAATTCAGGCAGAATTGAGAAAGATTGGAATAAGATTTTGGAAGTGGACTGTGCAAAGCTATTTAAACGAACTGTCCTACGGGCCAGTTAAAATCGTACTGGTTAGAAAAAGGCTACATCTGGGGTATGTTTAGGAAAAGATATCACTTTAACTTTTTCTTATGTTCTGATGTATTTAGTACTTGAAAATTTCCCTTTGGAAAGAACAGTAATAGATACTCTAACCAATTCACATATTTTTGGGAGCATTATTGGTTACAGCAGAAATTTTGAAGTTCTTGTCATCACCTGTAAAAGAAGGACCTTGTTTCTTTTTTTTTTTTTAAAAAAACCCACATTATTTTATATATCTTTACATGATGGAATTATCAGAAATTCTCATATGAGGCAAATGCATATCAGATATGGTCTGTTCTTTGTTTTTCCATACCCATGACAGTTTTCATTAGCACAGATCTCAGCATCATTCGGTGAATACTGAGCAAACATCAGAGTGCCTTCAATCAAATCTAGATGGTGTAGGTCAGTTACTTCATATAGCATCTTGCTGCAAGCAAAATGTGTGAAGTTCCTGCTAGCCTAATACAACATACTTTTTTTCAATAAACTTTCTTTTAAAAAGTGATAGTAAGCTCTAAATAATGACGAAAACTATGGTAAACACATAATCCAGTAACAATCATTTATTATTAAATATTATGTGTTATAGATAGTGGAATGTGCCATACTGACAGCACAGTAGGTTTGTTTATATTAGCATCACTGAAAACATGTGAGTAATGGCATTATGCTAGACCTTATGTTAGCTAAGGTGTTGTTTGGTGGTGGCATTTTTCCAGCTCCATTATAATTTTATGGGACAACTGTTGTATACTGATGTTGTCATTGATTGAAATGTTAGGTGGCACATGACTGTAGTTGGCAAGGGCAAGACCATTGCCTGGCAGTCTTGAAGCTGGGAAACTTGCTTAGGCATGGATTCAGGGGCCTGTCCAGCTGCACTTGCAATGACAGAGTCCATTTCTACTCTGAAACTTGCGATTTATTTCTGTTGCATTGTCTCTGGCCTAACTGATATAGTTGGAAGGGAAACTGAAGGGAACAGCATGCTACACGTTCATTATTGAAATAATCAAGAACTAATATGTGTTGAGGAAGGCAGTCTAGAGTGGTGGTTGGGGCTTGGATTATGGTGTTAGTCTGTTTGGTCCATATCATGGATATTCTTACCTGGCCATGATCTCAAGTCAGCGCTTTAGCTGATTTGGTACACATATGTGAAACATGGATAACTAGAGTACTGGTTTAATGTAGCTGGTGTGGGTAGTCAGTGAAAACATGCATCTGAGACACTTTGTATAAGGTCATAGTAAATACTCAAAAGTTAATTTATGCTTTGTGTTACTAGCACTACTGTTATTAGATATTATATAGATATTAAATGAATGAAAAATAGTTAGCCAATAGGAATTTATTGATTGCTGATGTTGTTTAAGAGAGGTCAAGGGTAAAGAGCTGAGATAAACGATGCAGTAATTGATATCAAGTTAATTATTATGAGAAATAGTAATAGGGAGATTATGTAAAATGTTGATACAAACTACAGTTTAGCAAAGTAACTGGCACTGAATTGCGTGTGTGCTGTCACCTATGGGCTCTTCTTGCTGTTTCAATTATTCCATTTTCCCAAACACTGTTGACTGTTCTGTTTTTCTTTCACAGAGCTGTTTTGCTGCTCTGGAGTATATTTGATTCAACATGCCAACAGATATTTTTTACTGTGTGATACTCTTATTTTAGGGAGATTATGAAAAAAATAAGCATATGTTTAAATTCTAAGTGTTTTTTTTTAAAGAAAAAATAAATTATGAAAATACTTAATGATATTTTCTTTCAGAATAGTGCTTTTATGTTCAAACGGTTGAAAAAAATGTTTACTTAATCAGTTTGATTTGTGTATATCTATTATATGATTATTTTCATTTGTCAGGCTTGAGTTTGAAGAAACTGAAGAACCTGATTTTACTGCATTATGTCAGAAATTAAAGATAGCAGATTGTGTCAGAGAAAGAGCTTGGTTAACTTGGGAGAAAGTTTCATCTGTGGATGGAGGATTGGTAAGGATTTTAAGTTTTTGAAATTTATTTTGCTCATTTTAAAAATAGTTTAAAATCACTCTAGAAAATTTGAAAAATAGAAAATGTAGGAACATAAAAACTAGTAACAATTCCGTTAACCAGAGGTAACTTAACTATGATAACTTTAAAAGTGTTTAGAAAAAAAGTCCTTATAAACTTTGCACAAAGTATTTAAAAGCAAATCTTAGATATCATATTTGATTCATAAATACCTCACTATTATATAAGGACTTTAAAGAAACACAACTATGTCTTAAAAGTAATTTTTAATATCTTCTAATATGCAGTCAGTACTCAGATTTCCTCATTGTCTCAGAGTTAGTTTTGTTAGAATTTATATCTTGATATATTTCTTCCAGTTTTTCTTTGCATATATATATATATATATGTATAATAATAACAACACGAAGTAATTATTATTGTTTTCATACGCACTTGGGGAATGTTATAAGTACTTTACAAATAGGTCATTTAACTGTATAAGATATAAAAATCATTTTACATGTAAAATTTTAATTTTTTTTGAGGGGAGCTTTTTGAGACAGGGTCTTGCTATCAGTTCAGGCTGGCCTTGAGCTTACTTTGTAGCCCAGGCTGGCCTCAAACTCAAAATGATCGCCTGCCTCAAACTCTAGAGTGCTGGGATTGCAGGCGTGCACCCCCACGCCTGGTCTGTAAAATTTTAGTTTTGTACATGAAGATACTGGGTACAGAGAGATTAAGGTATCTAGATTAAGACCCTTAGGAAATATTATCTCAAAATATAAATTTGGGATTATATATAGTTATATATATTTACATGTTTTTTTAACATCATGAACATTTTCTTATGTTTTCTTAAGTATTTTTGGCAATATAATTTACAGTGGCAGTGTAATATTTTATCTGTTGTATATATTCTCATTTAACTCTTACTACTAATGGGTGTTTAGTTTTTCTCCTAACTTTTGATGGTATTATGCAATGTGAGATACATGCTTGTACATAAAAATAGTGCCTGGCACAAACTACGTCCTTGATAATTTGTTAAATAAATTAATTAATGATCTCTGGCATTTTCATTAGACTAGATTCTTACAAGTTGGATTACTGAGTCAAAAACTATGAACATTTTTATGATTTGACAATTACTGTTAAATTTCACTCCAGAAAGACACTTTCTTATTATCACAGTATAAAAAAACTTTTAAAAAGAGTTAGTTTTGTTAGAGTTTTTGAGGAGAGTTTTTAAAAAGTCTTTGGCAATAAAAAAGAGAACACAAGTTTCATAATTCCAAGAATTTTAACATAGTATCAACTCCTTATCTAAAATGAGGATACTGAAGTATTTTGGATATATGGCGTGGGTATAATTATCCCAAAGCATCTAATGTATCTTTTACCGACTTGGCTACTTCCTGTACAAAGCTACTTTCTGTGTATATGTAGTTGAAGGGAGTGTGTGGCCCATGTGTCCCTCTTCATCAAATATTTGCTTTTAATTTTCAGAAAATTAGAAATGGGTGGCTGCTTGTGTGAAATATTCGTGAGCACAGTTTCCAGTTCATAAGTGTTTTGTGCTCTAAATCTGGTTGCAAACACAGAATGATAATTTCTGTCCTAATGTAACTTTTTTGGTACTGAACTGTAACAGTCTTAATAAAAAAGGCTCTTACAGGCTTTAGACTTAAATATATAAGTTTATACCTACATGTACTATCTTATCTGACCCTTGTCTGTTCCTACCTTTGTTTCTACTGTCCCTGAAAACTGGTATAATTTAAGTCTTATTTACCAAAGAAACTCAGGATGGGACAAGGATGTGTGAAATCACTCTTGGTTGTGTACTAGAGGAAGATAGCAGAAGAATTAATGTTACCTTTGGGGTTGGGGTACCTTTTGGAGGGTATGACAAGATGATGATATCTTTTTGTCTTGTACTAATTCAATAGAGTTTTCCTTGACATATTATTTTAAGTGATAGTCTAGTTTCTGAAGGTTGGCCTGAGAATTTGGCCTCCATTTTTACAGTAATTTCTCTGGGAGAATGTGATGGGGCATGTTCCTTAGGACATACAAAGTTCTAAACAAGAACAAGCACATGTAATAACAGAATGAATCTATGTCCAATGCAGCTTTTCTGGTGGTAGCTGTTTGTCTTATCTGAAACAAGAAGAGAAACGTATAACTTTGGGGGAATCCTTTTTGGCAATGTATATTGGAGTTGAGAATGGGTTAAGATTTGGAATTAGGTGGGCAAGGTGGAGTACACTTGTAATTCCAGCTACTCAAGAGGATGAAGCAGGAGGATGGCAAGTCAGCTTGGGCAACTCAGTGAGACCTATCTCAAAATAAAAATAAAAGTGCTGGGAATGTAAGTCAGTGGTAGAGTGTGTGCCTATCATGCGTAAGTTCATAGGTTCAATCGCTAGTGACTGTAAAAACAAAAACTAAACTACAAAACTCTATAATTTTAAACAGATTACCTAAAATCTCCAAGCCTTAGTTTTCTCATCTGTAAAACAGGCTAACAAAATTATCTGGAACTTGGAATCATTGTGCAGATTAAATACATTAATGCACATTAAACATTTATTAGTATCACTGAGTGCCTATGTGAATGACTGTGTATTCAAGCAGAATAATCTCTTAAGGACTAATCTTGTTAATTTTATTATTAGAATAATGTTTAGAAGAATTTGAGGATCAGTTAAATGATGAATTGTTTGTTTTTGGCACTGGAGATCAAACTCAGGTCCTTGCACGTGCTGGCAAGTCCTCTACCACTGAGCTCTACATTCCCAGGTCCCAAGTGGTCGAACTTTTAAGTGCATGGGTATTGATTTTGTTAAAATCCTTACTGTTAACTCCTTTAGGATTAGGAGAGTTGTTTATATATTTATGAGAGTCTCCATGAATCTTCTTTAATAGAAGTTTTATGGTACTTGATTTAGAAAATTATTTTCTTTTCAAAATGGACATTTATAAGATATGATCTATGATTGCCATCAAAATTTAGATTTTATTTTGTTTATGCTGCACTCACAGCTTATGAATAAGGAACTTTTCATTAAGAAATTGGCCAGGAATGGTGTTCCCCTTGTGGCTCAAGGGGAATCAGTTGTTAGGATTTTGGTTTCTGCATCTCAGATGGCAGCGTAGTAAGATGGAAATGGCTTTGGACATCAAAGCAGAAAACTTCAGTTTTATGCTGGTTCCCCCTTACTTGAGATTTTGCTTTCCACAGTTTCAGTTACATGTAGTCATCTTCAATCCAAAAATATTAAATGGAAAGTTCCAGAAATGAACAATTTCTAAGTTTGGAATCATGTTCTGTTCTGAATAGTGAGATGAAATTTCTACTCATCTCACTCTACCTGCCTGGGATGTGAGTCATTTCATTGCCTTGCGTGTCTGTGCTCTGTATGCTCCTTGCCTGTCAGTGACAGATGTCCATCTTAGCCATCAAATTAACTGTCCTGGTATGTGTTCAAATACTGTCACCTTTATTTTCCCTAATAATGGCTTCAAAGCGTAGGAGTATTGGTGCTGATGAAGAGAAGCTGTATTAGGTAAAACGTGAAAGTTTATCATAGGTGTATATCTATAAGAATACCTTAGAGGTATTACAAGTTTGGTTCTAGGCTGCTGCAGTGAAATAGATACTACACTAAAGTGAATTGCATAATTTTTTTGTTTTCCAGGTGCACATAAAAGTTGCTTATTCTATACTATAGTTATTTGCTGTGCAATAGCATTACATCTAAGAAAGTATATACAGCACCTTAATTAAAATACTTTATTGCTAAAATATGCTAATGCTCATCTGAGCTTTAAGCAAGTTGTAATATTTTGTGGCTTCAATGTTGATGACAACTGACTGATAAAGTGGTGAATGCTAAAGGTTGGAGTGGCTGTGGGAGTTTCTTAAAATAAAATGATAGTGAAATTTGATGCATAGATTGACTCTTCCTTGACTATTTCTTTTTTTTTTTCCCGGTACCAGGGATCGAACTCAGGACCTTGCGCTTGCCAGGCAAGCGCTTATGCCACTAAGCTATACCCCCAGCCCCTGACTCTTCCTTTTTTGAAAGATTTCTCTCTTGCATGCAGTACTATTTACCCTTAGTAGAGCTTCTATCAAAGCTGGAGTCAGTTCTCTCAAAGCCTGCTGCTACTTTATCAACTAAGTTTATGTGACTTTGTAAATCCTTTGTCATTTCAACAGTGTTCACAGCCTCCTCATAAGAGCTTTCCTGGATCTCAGGAAACCACTTTCTCTATTCACCCATAAAGAAACAACTCCTCCTTCACTAACATTTTATCCTGAGATTACAGTAATTCATTCACACCTTTAGGCTCCATTTCTAGGTCTCATCCCTTTCTTCCTCTCTTTCTTTCTTTCTCCCTACCCTTCTCTCTCTCCTCCCTCCCTCTCTCCCTCCCTCCTCCCTTCCTTCCCTCCTCCCTTCCTTCCCTCCTTCCTTCTTTCCTCTTTCTCTCCCTCTCTCCCTCTCCATCCCTCTCTCCCGTTCTCCCTCCCTCTCTCCTTCTCTCCCTCCCCCTCCCTCTCCTTCCTTCTCCCTCTCTCCCTCTCTTTTTCTCTCTCTTTCTCTTTCTTCCCT
>PVLD010000263.1:161323-302701 GCA_004027595.1 Dinomys branickii | reverse complement strand
CCAAATTACCCATGAGGGGTGAAGTAAATTTCTTCCAACTCCTGTTAATGTTGCTATTTTTGTCTCTACATGAGTGTTCCTAATGGCATCTAGAGTGGTGAATTATTTCTAGAAAGTTCTCAATTATCTTTCCCTAGATTCTCATCAGAGGAATCAGTCACTGTGTATGAAAGCTAGCCTTAAAAAGTGTGTGTGTGTGTGTGTGTGTATATACTTTTAAATATATATATTTTAATATATAGTGTAATATATTAATATATTTTATGTATTTTAATATATATGATATATAAATATATCTTAATATTTTTTATATATATATATATATATATATATATATATATTTGTTTTTTTGTGTGGTGATGGTATGGGGATTAAACCCAGGGCCTGTTAATTTTGACCTACATTCACAGCTCTTTTACTTTTAAATTCTGAGACAGGATCTTGCTAATAGCTGAGTTGCCCAGGTTTGACTTGAACTTGTGATCCTCCTATCTCAGCCTCTCAGAGTTTTGGATTACAGACTTGTCACCATACCTGGCTTAAAATAGATTTCTTAAATAATGGACTTTATAATCAAAATTATTCCTTTACCCATGGTCTGCTTAATGGATTTTGTGTTAATAGGCATGAAAACAATATTAATGTTATATGTCTCCTTCAGAGCTTTTGAGTAACTAGACACATTGGTGATGAGCAACTAATAATTTAAAAGGAATCTTTTCTAAACAATAGGTCTCAACAGAGGACTTTAAATATTCAGTAAACCATTTGTTGACAAACAGATGTCCTGTCATTCAGCCTTGGCTTCATTTATACATCACAGCCAGAGTATAAACTGTAACATTCCACCCCTGGCTTTCCAAAAGGCTCACATCCATCTCATTAGGCAAAATATTTGTAGTCCATCTCTAAGAGTAACCAAAGTCTTAACAGTTCCAGCGTTACCAAAAAGTCCAAATCTAAAGTCTTTCCTGAGACTCAAGGCATCTTAATCTATAGCTGTGAACTCCTATAAAATTGAAAAAGAAAGGTAAGTACTTCCAACATGAATGGCACAGGATAAATACTCCCATTCCAAAACGGAACAATAGAGGGACAGACAGAACAAAAAGCAAAACAAGACTGAAGGACAGCAGGTCAACCACTGAATCCCATAGCTCCATGTCCAGCGTCTAGACAAGGCTGTATGAGATGTGAGCTCCAAAGTGCTTGTGCAGCTCTGCCCTTACAGCCTATATGACCTCTCTCAGGCTGGGTTTGCTCACTATCTGTGATTTTCCTTAGTACACATTTCATGTTCTGGGTATTTCCAACTTTTTCGAGTCTCCACTGCATCTTTGACTTCAGTTTTACAGATTTGTGCATTGCCCTCTTTGTACTCTTGGCAGGGACTGTAGCCCATCTGTCATACAACCACCATGCCTGACCTTCCAGGTCTTCTTCCAAAATCTAGATGGAACCCTCCAGGAACCTGTAGCTTTTGCATTCTGCATGCCTTCAGAGCCAGCAATACATGGATGATGTCAAGGTCTGCAGGCAGCTTGAGCAATAGTCAGGCCCTTATGGACTGTGGCTGTAATGACCTCCAAGTACTTGGGTGTATACTTCCCTAGAACACCCTGAGTAACCAAGGCATCTTGGGGCTCTTTTGTCAAAGCAAAGTCTTTCAAACAACTTTGTGTTTTTACATCATTGAGCCTGCTATGAGGGAGGTTTGGCCAATTCCTGAGATGGTTCAAGGCATTTTTTCTGTCATCCTGGTGTAAAGTATATGACTTCTTTTTAATGACGTTGATCTTTTCAGCAACCATACTTTCCTTGGCCTCAACTTTATAAGTGCTTCTTTTCTGGCAGAACTGTACACTTCTCATATAATTTGTTCCTGCTCTTAATTCCTGATTCTTATTATAGATTTGGCTAAAAGCAGCCCTCAGTACCCATGTCACAGTGTGGATGTTGAATTGCCTTGAAATTTTCTCTACCAGATTAATTTTTCTGTGATGTTTAAATTCAGCCTCATACAAATGAAGATAAGTTCTTTGCCAGAATATGACACCAATGACCTCAAGTCCATTTCCCAATAGTCTTCATTCCTATTTAAAACCTCATAATCCTGGCCTGTAGCATCCACATTATTGTCAGCATTCTGGCTTTCTGAGTTTTGGCCAGAACTACTAATTAAACTCCGCTTACAGCTTTCTATACTTTCTTTTGCTTTGTTCTCCACATGTTTCTAAATTTGTCCTACAAACCAGGTCTAAAGGCTTCTAAAGCACAGAGCCAGTTATGGTCACAGTAACAACCCTACTCCTGGTGCCATATTTCTGTATTT
This sequence comes from Dinomys branickii, assembly GCA_004027595.1. NCBI lineage: Eukaryota > Metazoa > Chordata > Mammalia > Rodentia > Dinomyidae > Dinomys > Dinomys branickii. Next base: position 300,369 of record PVLD010000263.1, on the reverse strand, counting down.
GAAACTTTACAATTAATGGGATAAAATATCACCACAATTTAAAGGCACTTTATTTGGCTCACCGTTGTCAGTGGGTTCAGTTCATGCGTGGTTAGTTGGCCCCAGCGCAGAAACAGCATGGCAGAAGTACAGGGCACAGGATAGCTGTTCAACCTGTGGCCGCCAGGAAGCAGAGAGAGAAGGGTGGAGCAAGGGACAAGGGCACACACACTTCCAGGCTGTGCACCCCGTGACTCACTCCTTGCAACCAGGCCCTGCCTCCTAGGGGCACATTTCGCCTATGAACTCATCAGTTGATTAATTTACTGCATATAGTGTTGCAAACATCTAGTCACCTTCTAGAAGCCCCACCTTTTAACACATGAGACTTGGAAGGCATTTTAGATCCACACCATAGCATTCAGCCTTCGTATATTTAAAGAGAGACCATTGCTCTGAATTATGCTTTAAGGGTAGGTTGTGGCTGGTTTGATAATGTATATAGACTACTAAAACATTATTCATATCAGCAGTAAGGCTATTCTACCTTCTTATCACTCGTGTAACATTGTTACAGATTATATCTAGATGTCCCTTCAAAGCCTCATGTATTGATAGGTGGGGCCTTTGAGAGGTGACTAGATCTTGGATGTGATACTGGATCATGGGTGTGTGGTACTAGATCAGTCCACTGATGGGTTTACAGTTGGGTGTGATGTTGGGAGGTGAAGCTTTGTGTGAAGAGATGAGTCACTGTGGCTGTGGCCTAGAAGGATGGATGGATGGATAGATATATAAATAGATAAATGGATAAATGGATAGACAGACAGACTCTGCCCTTTCTTTGTTGGCTACTGCTTCCTGCATTGCTATACCATGAGCTCTTTGTCCTCTTCAATGCCCCGCTGCTATGGCACCCTGACTTGGGGCCAGTTATGGACTGAAACCTCTGAAAATTATGAGCCAAAAGAAACCTGCTCTCCTTTAAGTTGTCAGTGTCAGCTATTGTGTCTCAGTACCGAGAAAGTAGTTATGACAAGCACTTTTAATTTCCTTCCAGGCTTTTCCTATTAGTCAGTGTCCCATTGCTGGGACAAAATACCTGACACTTGCAGTTTGGAGGAGGAGAGGGTTGTTGGCTCGCAGTTTCTAGTGGTTTAATCTGAAGTCAGGGCTCTGAGGCAGAAACACATGTGGAAATCCTGGTGGAGTAAACCTGCTCATCTCCTGATGGGCAGGAAGCAGAGAGAGACGAGGACCCAGGGACAAGAATGCATCCTTGTAGGTCATGCCACTAGTGACTCCTCTCCAAATGGGCCTCATCTCCTGACAGCACACTTAACTAGTGAATTCACAAGTGAATAAATTCACTCATGAGTATAACATCCCTGTGATAGGGTCACCTTCCAAGTATATGAAACATCTGGGGGACATTTTAGTTCTAAACCATAACATTCTTCCCCTGTCTCCCAGAAGACCCATTGTGTAAAGTGCATTTGGTCCATTTCTGAGTTACCAAAGTCTTAATAGTTCCAGCATTGCTGAAAAGTAAAGTCCAACATTTCCTCTAGAATTTAAGATAAATCCTTTGCTGTAAGTCCTTGTAAAAACAAAAAAGAAGTACTTTCAACACAGTGGCATAGGATAAATATTCCTATTCCAAAAGGCAGAAACAGTGGGCTAGAAATGGGACCAACGTAAGGCCCAAACTTCACAGGGCAAACACTGAATCCTGTGACTATATGCCCAGTCCCTGGGGCAGGTTGTAATGAGACATCACCTCCAAAGGGCTTATCTCTATGGCTTTGCTGATTGCAGCCTACATGACCTTGGCTCTACTTGTAACTTTTCTAAGGAGACATTTCACATTTCTAATATTTCCAACATCCTGTGGTCTTCTTGCATACTGTTTGGCTTCCCAAGTCTACTTTCCAATGTGTGTGGAATCCTCCATGACTTCACAGCTTTTGTATTCTGTATGCCTAGAAAACCAGTGCCATGTGGATGAAGCCCACCCAGGTCTGTTGCCACCTGAAGAAGTACCCCTCCCCGAGACTATGGCTGCAACAACTCTTGAGTGCTTGGATGGATGAAGTCTGGGAAACACTTTCCTAGGTAGACCTAAATGATCTTAGGTCTCTGTGGCTCTCAGAGGTTTAAACTTTTGCACCTTTGAGCCTGTTATAGGTGTTTCTTACTGTTCATGAGGTGCCTTTAAGCTGCCTTCCCTCAGTGTCCAGAGATAAAGCCCTTCGCTTCTCTTTGATGCTCATCTTTTCAGTAACCACTTTGCAGGCAGTTTTCTGGCCAAGTTTCAAGTTTCTCATATTATTCAACTCTCCATTTTCTTTTTTGACCTTTATTATAGATGTGGTTAAGAGCACCTGGCAATACTTGTGCTGTAGCACATGTAGTGTGAACACTGGGCTGCCTCAAAATTTACTCTGCCAGTTAATTAGTCCATTATCTTTAAATCCAGCCTTACAGAAAATCTTAGGATATGGACAAGGTGTAGACTGAAAGTGACACATATGTCCTCTAGTCCAGCTGCCAATGGAGTTGTCCTGACTGAAACCTTGTGAGCTTATGTTTTATGGTCTGTATTCTTATTAACATTCTGGTCCTCTGAGCTCCAGCTATAATCCCCCATCTCTGCTTACAGCAATCTAGGACTTCTCTAGTATCACTTCTCCATATTTTTCTGAACTCCTGCTACAGATAAGTTCCACTTCTAAGCCACTGTTAAATACAGTCACAGCAGTGACTACACTCCTGGCACCAGTTCTCTGTATTAGTAACTTTTCTGTTGCTGGGACAAAATACCAATACCCACAGCTTAGTGGAGGAGGGGCTTATTTGGCCCACAGTTTCCAGTGGGTTCAGTCCATGGTTATCTGGCTCCAAGGCAGAAACATGGTGGAGGAGTCTGGCAGAGAAAAGCTGTTTATCCCATAGCAGCCATAGAGCAGAGAGAGAGGGTAAGGGAGGAGAGTTCCTTTAGGTCATATCCAAGGACCCACTGCCCACTAGGTCCCGCCTCCCACATTTGGCTATTGAACTCATCAGTGGATTCATCCACTGATGACTGTAGTGCCTCTATGATTCAGTTGACTTGCAAACATATGACACTTCTGTGGAACATTTTAAATCATTTGAAGAGAGTTAGGCCCTTGCTTGGGATTTCTTTTTGATTTAAATGAAAATGGTGGTTGGTTTGATCATGTATCTAGCCTATTAAAATTTTCTTCATATCAGCAGTAAGACTGTTCCACTTTATCATTCATATAGTCACTGGAGTAGCATGTTTAGTTTGTTTCAGTAACTTTTCCTTTGCATTCAAACTTGGTTGTTTGACCCAAGAGCTTAGTGTTCAGTTTGTCTTGTATTTTGATGTGTTTTCCTTACTAAGCTTATTTCTAGCTTTGGGTTTAAAATGAGGTGTATGCTGCTTCCTTTCATTTGAACACTCAGAGATTATTGTGGTGTTACTAATTGTCATAATTTGAATATTGTGTCTCAGGGACTAGAGAGGAGAGGGGAGAAATGAGAGAATGAATGAATATAGATAGATAAATTTTGTTTATGAAGGAAGAGTGCTGAAACAGAACACATTGACTGATTGATTGATCGATCAATTGAGGCAGGGTCTTATTATATGGTTCAGGCTGGCCTTAAACTAACTATGTAGCCAAGTTGGTCTCAAACTTGCAGCGATCCTCTTGCCTCATGCTTGTAAGTGCTGGGATTACAGTTGTGCACCACCATGTGGGGCAAGAACACATACATTTATTGACCACATTGTTTTATATAGGTGGAGTTCATAGCTCTTCAAGAACAGTTATAATAGTAACATTAAAGATCACTATTTGCAGATCACCATAATAGCTACAATAATAATGAGAAAATTTGAAATATTGGGAGAATTACCAAAACATGACAAAGAGACAAGAAATGAGTACAGTGCTCTTAGAAAACTGGAATCAATAGATTTGCTCTATGCAGGGTTGCCATAAACCTTCCATTTGTAAAAATTTTAGTATTTGTGAAGAGTAGTACAACAAAACAGCAAAACAAGCTATGCCTGTAGAAGTTTACTTTTGTTGCAGTTTTATATACGAGAAGTCCAAGATCCACATCTGATGAGGGTTTTGTGCTGTGCTTCTTAACATGGCAGAAAAGCAGAAGGGCAAGTAGAAGCATGCAGAAGAGAAACATGAAGGGTGATTTCACTTTCTAACAACTTGCTGTTGTGGTAATTAATCCAGCCCCACGAGGATGGCAGACTTCCGCCTAATGGTCTCGTCACCCTTTCAAGTTTGGCTTCACCTTCTATTACTGCCACAATGGCAGTCAAATTGCAATGTGAATTTCAGAGAGGACAAACCAAATTTATGCCACAGTAACTGCCATTCATTACCAGTTCTGTCTAGCCAGTATATAAAGACCATTATTTTCCTTCATTTCTTCCTCCTCACACTGCTGCTGAAATCTTTCTCTAGCATGTTAGTTTGAGTATTTGTAGGACTCACATGGTATAATTGCTGCCTAGTGTCTTGAGTTAATTATCTCATTAAGTTTTTCCTGGGTTTTTAGTTTCAGACCAAACAGTAAGTCTGATCCCTGCTACACTATAATAATTTGAAGCAAAACGACCAGTCAAGTTTTCTTTGTAATTTTTTGTGCCTTTCCCCTTGTCAGTATCTCCACCAAAGAGGTACATTTGGTGTAGGTGATAAATGTATGTGAATACATCCGTATTATCTCCAAATACATAAGTTACATCAGGCTTGACTCCTGGTATTATACATTCTGTGGATTTTGACAAATGTATAATGGCATGTATCTACCATTGTAGTACCATACAAAGTATGTAGTCTCACTGCTATAAAACATTCTGTGATTTGCCTATTCGTCCTGTCCTCCCTCCAGCCACTGGTAACCTTTGATCCTTTTTTCTAGTGCTGTAGTTTTGCCTTTTCCAAAATGCAGTACAATAACTGAACAGTATATAGCCATGTCACTATAGCTTTTTGCTGTGACTTAGTCCCTAAGTCCTATGTGTTTAAAGTGTCTTTCGTTCTTTTTATGGCCTTTCATTCTTTTTATGGCTTGGCGACTCATTTCCTTTTAGTTTTGAATAATATTTTATTGTCTAGATGTACCACAATTTGTCAGTTCTGCTATGAAGGGCATCTTCATTTTGTCTACATTTTAGCAATTTGTTTTGTCTGCATTTTAGCAATTGTGAATAAACATACATGTGTGGGTTTTATTTTTATGGATGTAAGTCTTTATCTCTTTGGAGTAAATGTCAAAGAACATAATGGGTGGATCATATACTATGAGTATGTTAACCTTGTAAGAAACTAACAACTGAGTATCTTAAGTGCACCATTGCATTCTCTAGACAGAGAATGATTGCTATATATCCTTATCATTATTTGGTGTTTTTAGTATTTTGGATTTTTTCCCCATTCTAATAGGTATGTAATGGTATCTTGTTTGAGTTTGCAGTGTTTTGATCTCATATGATATTGAACATCTTTTCACATCTTATTTGCCATTCTTCCTTGGTGAGACTTTTCAGATCTTTTCCTATTTTTTTGATAGGGATCTTTCTTATTGAATTTTAAGATTTCTTTGTATATTTTGGATAATAGTCCTTTATCATATATGTCTTTTGCAAATATTTTATCTCAGTGTGTAGCTTGTGTTCTTCTCTTAGCAAAGTTTTTTGGAGGCAGAATTTTAAAATTTTAATGTAGTACAGTTTATCAGTATTTCGTTTATGCACTGTGCCTTGCTTTGTATCTAAATGCTATCACAAACTCAAGGTCAACTGGAATTTCTCCTATGTTCTAGAGGTTTCATACATTTCATATTTCAGTCTCTGATCCATTTTTTGTTAATTTTTATATAATTTTAAAGTATATAATCAGTCTGTAATGTATTGGCATGTGGATGATTGGTTGTTTCAGCACTGTTTGTTGAAAAGATTGCTTTTTCACTGCATTGCTTTTGCTTCCTTATCAAACATCAGTTGATTAGCTATATGAGTATATTTCTGGGCTCTTGTTATTTTTTCTTGGTCAGTCAGTCTGTTTTTTCACCAATGTCTCACCATCATTGCTACTATAGGCTTAGAGTAAGTCTTAACGTTGGATACTGACCAATCTCCAACTTTGTTCTTCTCCTTCAATAGTTAAAAAAAATTTTAGTACATGTTAGCAGTACATAATGATTATTTTCCTTGTGGGGAGGTGGTATGTGTGCATAACCATCTTAATATTTTTTCTTTTAGCTTCTTTCTCTTCTCTGCCTTCTTCCTCCTTCTGTCCCATTATCCCTTTGCAAAAGATGTATCTCTCTGCTTCCTATCTGTCTTTTGTATTGCTCTTTGCATTTTGGGTTCCTCTATAAGAGAGAGCGTACTGTATTTAAGCTGGTCTATCTGATTTGTTTCACTTAACATTATGGCCTCAAGGTGCATCCATTTCTCTACAGATGACTCAAGTTAATCTTTCCTTATGGTAGAGTAGTACTCTATTATATATAAATGCTGTGTTTTTTCTTTACCATTCATCTGTTTATGGACATATAGGTCACTTCCAAGATTTCGCTATTGTTTAGCTAGGAATCTGCTCTCTCTTTTGAATACTCTGATTTATTGGAATACAGTTTTTTTAAAGTAGTTGCTAATAATCCGGATTTTGGCATTGTTTCTTGTGAATTTACCTTTTTCATTTCTAATTGCATGGATTTAGATATTTTCTTTCTCTATTTTTTGGTAAGATGTGGTAAGATTTTGTCTGTTCTTTTAAAGAACCAGTTCATTAATTCATTGATGCTTTGTATTCTTAGTCTCAATTTCACTAATTTCTACTCTGATCTGTATAATTTCCTTCCTTGTACTAGCTTTGGGTTTGGACATTCTTGTTTTTCTAGTAGCTTGAGGTACATCATTAGGTTATTTATTTGGATTTGTTCTATTTTTATGATGTGGGCATGTATACCTGTAAACTTCCCTCTGAGGACTGCTTTCATTGTGTCCCATCAAAGTGTTGGTATGATGTGCTGGCATTATTGTGTGAATGTAGGAACTTTCTTGTTTTTCCTTGATTTCTTTTGTGACCTACTCATTTTTCAAAACTGTACTGTGTAATTTCCATAGTAGCTGTAGTTATTTTGCATTTTTTGGCTGAGGTTTGCAGGTTGATTATAATGGAAAGACTTTGTTGCTAGTATTAAGACCTCTTTAGTTAGTATTTGCTTTCGATTTTGCACTCTGTACATGCTTACGTATAGGCCTTTGCCTCTGTCCCAGGATCCAACCACCTCTATTAATTTGACAGGGGAAAATGCAGTATAATTGACCTAGCACCCAGTGGTCCTAGAAAGGACCATAATATTGTGAAGAACACGAAGGTAATGCAGATAATGGCATACAGCAAAAACAACGGCAACTTAGCCACTCTATTGATGGCAACATCATCAGCAATAATAATAGTGTTAAAGTTGAACTGGATATTGACAGACTGTAAGAACTAATGATGTACTACCCTAGCCATAGACAAGAGATCTATAATTATAAACACAAACCAAATACTGCTATACAGTAAACATCTACTAAATGCAACAATTATACCTCTCCTAATAATAGACAAGAATGCAGCAGTAGTAACATAGAGTTAACTATCTAAATACTAGCACTTTAATGGTTATACTAGTAAAGATAGAGGGGGTGGCGAATAGGAGAATGAAAGTAATAAGACTTGAAAAATTAAGCAGTAGAAGATGAAAAGGAAAGAAAAGTGAGCTAAAATATGCTGTTAAGGAAGAGAAAGAAATTAATAAAGTTAAATGGAAGAAACAGAAAAGAGCATAAAGAAAAGGAAGAAAAAAGAAACAGCAAAATGAAGACAAAAAAAGAAAAAATAAGGAAAAGAGAAAAGATTAAAAGAGGACAAAACTCTCAAATCCCGAAATCCAGTGAAGAAAGGAAAGAGAAATGATCCCCCCACTTTTCTTTTGTATTTTTGAATGAGTGGTTTCTTTCCAGGATCTGCAGTTTTGGAGTCCAGCAATTCATGGTTTTCTCCACCTAGCTTTATGGCCTGTGGGTTTGTAAGAGGTCCTCCTCCTTCTTCAGAGGTACCTTTGTTCATATTCTCCAGGCCACTGTCCAAGTCAGGGTGTATACTTGCTCAAGTTGGTAAATGGGAAAAGCTGTCAGACCACTGATCTCTGTGCTGCATGAGGGTGGATTGGTGGAGTTCAAGCATACTGCTGAATTTAATGTCAGCATTTTCACACCCAGCTACCTCTGAAAGCTACACATGCAGGGCCTGGCATGCCACTGAATATGGGGCTGAGTGCCCTTCTCAGACTTTGCTTAAAGTTCTCAGGATGTCTGTATTTAGTCTGTACTTTCTCTGTGTCTGTCTCTCGTGGTTATCTCTCCTCAAGTCACTGTGATAGAGTAACTCTGGAAACCCTGAGGTGAAGTTGTTTTGTAGTTCTTTCACTTAAATGTTACCCTTCCCTAGATGTCTTCTGATTAAGCCCTGTCAGTATGGTGGGTGCTGCATTTAATTTCTTCAGAAGGAGGCACTTTTGGAGTAAAACTCATGCTACTTTTGCAGTTTACAATAAATGTGGGCTTTTGTCAGGGTAGTGGGCCAGTCCATTGTTTGTTCCTTGGAGCTACCAGTGCTCTGGCCTTACCTTCCTATCTTGGATATTGGCCTTGTTTGTGATCAGATCATTCGTTTGGTCAGTACTTACGCTGCCCTATGCTGAGGGGAAACAAAATGCAGAGTGGGCTCAGTTGGCGAGTGGCCACAGCCAGGGTGCCAGATCCATTGGTGTAGATAGAGTTGGCCTAGGGTATACATGGCTCTGTTGAGTTTCAGGGTCTCTGGGCCCCTGGCCCACCTCTTTCAATCCTGTTCAGATTTTCCGTAACCACTTTATACAGCTCTCCTGGCCTTCAACAGACATACGCTCCACGGTTTTTTTACGCTTTCCAAGGATCTTGTTTTTGCCTAATACTATCAACTCTATCAAGTAAGAACCACTCTTCCTTGCAGGAGGGAGAAATCTGCAGAGTGGGTAGCTCTCTCCCCTGCTGCCACGTTTTCTTCTTTAATATTGTTTTGGCTGTTCTGGGTCTTATGCTTTTACTTGTAAACTTTAGTATCATTTTGTTAAAAAAGTATTTTGTTGATATATCCAAAATAACCTGCTGGGATTTTGATCAGGATTATGTTGAATCTATAGGTCAACATACTGACATCAAAGACTGAGATCTTGACAATACTGAGTGTTCCTGTCTGTAAGCATGAGACATTTCTCCACTTCTTTTATTTCTTTCATTAGAGTTTCCTAGTTTTCCTCATACTGCTCTTGTACACATGTTGTAAGATTTATGTTATATATATCATTTTTTGGGATGCTAATGTAAACAGTAATGTTTTTATTTCAGATTCCATTGGCTTATTGCTGGCACATAGGACAACAATTTTGTATATTAATCTTGTCTCATGCAGCCTTGTTAGAATTGCTTATTAGTTCCTATAGTTTTTGAAACTAATGGCTTTCATGAATGAATTTTCTACATAAACAGTGATACATCTGCAAGTAAAGACAGTTTTTCTTCCCATTCTGTATGCCCTTTTTCTGTTTTAAAGTATAACTGAAAATTTCTGAGAGCATGTTGAGAAGGTATGATGACATATGATACCATTCCCTTTTTCCTGATCTTAGTAGAAAAGCTTGTAGTTTAGCACCAGTAAGTATGATGTCAGCTGTAGGTTTTTTATAAGTGTTCTTTATTAAATTAAAGATGTTTCCTTTGATCTATAATTTTCTGAGTGTTTTTTAAAAATCACAACTGGTTTTTGTGAAGTGTTTTCTCTGCACATATTGATATGACCATGTGAGTTTTCTTTTTGAATGTTGGTGTTACGGATTATATTATTTGAACACTGAATCTTGCAAGCAAGTGGGCCTTATGTGCTCCACTTAATTTTTTTTATATTGCTGGATTTAGTTTGTTAATGGTTTATTGTGACATTGGTCTGCAGGCTTTTTTAAAAAGTTCTAATATCTCTCTAGTTTCAGTACTAGGGTAATTTTGTCTTCATAGAATGAGTTAATATTCCTACTGATTCTATTTTCTGGGAGAGGTTGTGATGGATCAGTATAATTTATTCCTTAAATATCAGTAGATTTCATTTGTAAATCCATCTGGGCTGTGTGTGTTGCAATTACTGATTCTGTTGTCTGTAGATAATAGGTTTATCACATTTCTTCTTATGTGAGTTTTGGCAGATTATGTCTTTCATGGAATTGTCCATTTCACCTAGGTTATCGATATACAGGCACAAAATTGTGCAAAGTATTCCTTTATTATCCTTTTTGGGTCAGAGGGTTCTATAATAACAGCCCCTATTTCATTTCTGATACTAGTAATGTATTATATTTTTTTCCTTATTCTGGCTGGAAGCTTATAGATTATATTCATCTTTTTGAAGAATAAGCTTTTATTTTCATTGAATTTCTCAACTTATTGTTTTAAATTTTGTTCATTTCAGTTCTGTACTTTATTATTTCTCCTGTTCTGCTTAGTGTGAATTTAATTATGTTTTTCTGGTATCCTGATGTAGAAGCTTAGATTATTGATTGTCAGTCTTTCTACTTTTTAAATATATGTGTTCAGTGATGTATATTTCTCTTCTTGCACTCATTTTGCTGTACCTCACAAATTCAACAAGTTGTATTTTCATTTAGTTCAAATTTGTAACTTCTCTTGAGATTTCTTCTTTGATCCATGTCCTATTTAGAAGTACTTTAGCATTTTCCAGGTATCTTGCAGTTCTTGATGTGTAATTTAATTCTACTGTGATCTGAAACCATACATTGTGTGATTTCTATTTCTTTTGGACTTGTTAAGGTGTACTTTGTGGCTCAGAATATGGTCTGTCTCAGTGAATATATCCTGTAAACTTGAGGAGAATTTATATTCCACTGTTGAATGAAGTGGTTTATAGATGACAGTTATATTGTCAATTGATGGTGTATAAGAAAGGTTTTCATATTCTTTCCTAATTATCTTTCTAATAGCTATAGTATAGACATGTTCCTGCTAATATTGGTAATTTGTGCCTTCTCTCTTTTTTCTTGCTAGATCTGGCTAGGTTTTTATCAGTTTTAATTGATTTTTATGAAATCCAGTTTTTGTTTTCAATTTTATTAATTTTTACTGTATCTTTTTTGTGGCTTTGGGTTTTTTTTTCTTGTTTCTCATGGCAGAAGTATATGTCATTGATTGGAGCATTTTATTCTTTTAGCACAAGCATTTAATGTTACACATTTTTCTATAAATACTACTAGGTGTAACCTACACATTAGGTGTTGTTATGTTGCTGTTTTCATTCAGTTGAAAGTATTTTCAGACTTCTCTTTTATCTTTTGTTTTAAATGGGTTAGTAAGAAGTACAGTGTTTAAATCCCAAATATTTTCCTATCTTTCCATTGTTGACTTCTTACTGAATTCTGTGCTTTTTAAATTTTTTTTTTGTTCTTAGAAGAATTTATTTCCATTTAAACAACAAAGCAAGTAATACATATGTCATCCAGGGGCAGGTGAGAGAGTACAGTCATCTTTCATAGCTGTACAGTTAGCAAACTCCAAATGAGACACATAATCTAGGTAAAAGACACTTTATATTTAGCTCCTAATTTGAGATCATAAAAATTGGTAAATAAAATCAGAAACAGATTAACATGAAGTCACATCAGAAAAACTGAGCAAGTGATGTCTAATGTTTTGGGAAAATCTGTTTCTACTTAATATTCAGAAGACTGAATTCTTAAAGATCAGGGACAATGGTTCATACTAGCAGATTTATGCACTATGATATGTACTTTCTTCAGCTTAATAATATTATTAGCATTTAAGATGTTATTTAAAATCTAGATGTAGGCTCAAACAGTCAAGTCAATGCCATCTCATACATATCTTTAGAGAAATCATAAAAAACATGACGTTTTTGGACATGGTCTTAATTTACAATTGGAACGTCTACATCTACGTCTACTTTTTCTTTTTCTTTTCTTTTTTTTTTTTTGAGGCAGGGTCTCACTATGTAGTTCAGCCTGGTTTTGAACTCACTATGTAGCCCACGCTGACCTGGACCTCGCAATGATCCTACTGCCTCAGCCTCCCGAATGCTGGGATTACAGACGTGCACCACCACACCTGGTGAAAACTCTATTTTTAATGTATCAAAAACAGACATGGTAGCATTGTTACACATTTGAAAAAGATTTCAAATAGAACATCCCCATTAACAACAGCAACTGAGAAATCTAATTCAGTCCACAGATTTTATTTCAGATCCAGTAACAAACTTTCCGTTCTTTCTTTTTTTCTTATTTTTTGAGACAGTGTTTCACTATGCAGCTCACTTTGTAGCCCAGGCTGGCCTCAGACTCACAGTGATCATCCTGCCTCAGTCTCCTCAGTACTGGGATTACAGATGTGTGCCAACACGCTTGGCTCAGTTATTTCTTTGAGCCTGCCTTCTGCTAGCTGTGTAACTTACCAGAAAACTGCAACGTTGATTTTCAAGCTCTTCTTTCTTTCATTATATTCTCTTTAAACTAAGATGTTTATATACATAATGAGACAGTGCAGAATAATTGTAATGGCCTTCAGTAACTTTTTTTACTAAATTATTTGGTCTTATTTCAAGGCCAATAGCAAATTTACCGAATAGTCTTTGATTTCAGAAGTAATTATAGTAGAATACTGCATTATATACAAATATCTTCATCTACTTGCATCTTATAACCAGTTATCTTTCTAAACAATTTACAAGTATAAAATATGCCATACATTTTAAAATAAATACAGAATATATAGTTTCTACATTCGCATACAGGCTTAAAAATGAGGTAATCAAAATTTAACTGATTAAACCGTTTATCATTCTGGAAGTATCTTAGGGAAATGATGGTGATATAGTCTCTTCTTAAATCTTTCTGTGCTTTGTCTGAACACATCCAAGTCCTTTTTACTATACTGGAAAATTCCATAAAAGATCCCTAAGCTTTGTTGGATAGTCAGTCATGACTCCAGTTGCTCCCAGACCAAAAGCTCTTTTCTACTCTTGTTCATCATTTAATATGCAAAATGAATGCCCCGGGCAGTGAGGTGGTCAAATAAAGTTTTTCTCATTAATAGTATGTCGAAAAGCCAGATGAGCAACTTTTGACTTCTGGACATGGTATGTGGTTCTTTTAACTTCTTTGAAATGGGACATCCAGTTTGCCAAGGGAAGGTGGGGACTCACAGTACTTGAGATTAGAGACGTTTACATTGATCCCAGTTGATCTCTTTAGATTCTCATCACGTGACACTACCACTTGTTCATTCTGTGATGTGGCAGTCCAATTCTAGCATGTCAGTTCTGACTGTAACTGTATGCTGAAAAACTGCCATTTTATTCTCCAAAGTTTCTCTGGCATGTTATATCCAGCTGCCTTCTGCAGAGCCCCAGAGGACCCTCAGTTCTCCTCAGAAATACAGCCATCTCCACCTCTGCCCTTGGGGTTTTGGGGGCCCCTATCTTCTCTGCAGTGAGAGATGTATTTACTCTAATTTCTTTATAACTCTAAAATGTTTTGAGGTTTGTCTTATATCCAAAAAAAGATAAGTCCATAGATATTTGGAAAGAATATGTATTCTACTTTTATCAGTTAAAGTGTGCTCTCAGTTAAGGCAAATTGAGTGGTCATACCTCTTATCTATTGTGTTTCTTTTCTGATTTTCTAATTTTATTATTAAGAGGTAATATTATATGGTACATTAACAGAATAAAGGACAAATGCTATATGTGCATCTTAATAGATACTCAAAAATCATTAGACTAAATTGAACATCCATTCATAAAAACTCTCCATAAATTAGGTATAGAAGAAATTTATCTCAACACAGTACTAGACATATGTGCCAGACCCACAGCTAACATCATACTCAGTGATGAGAAGCTAAAAGCTTTTCCTGTAAGATATGGAAGAGGACAAGGATACTCGTTCTTGCCATTGCTATTAAACATAGTACTAGAGGTTCTTGCCAGAGCAGTTAAGCAAGAAAAGGAAAATAAAAGGTATCCACATAGGAAAGGAAGAAATAAAATTGTCTGTTTGCAGATGACATGGTCTTCGTATATGGCAAATCCTAAAGACTCCACTAAAAAATTATTAGAATAAATAGTTCAATAAAATTGCAGGAGACAGAGTGAACATACAAAAATCACTTATATTTCTATATGCTAACGGCTGTCCAAAAAAGAAAACTTGAAAAGTCCTATGTGCAATATCATCCAAAAGAATAAAAAACTTAGGAATACATTTAACCAGAGTAGAAAAGCTTTAAAATATTAATGACAGAAGTTGAACACATAAGTCAATATAAAAATATCCAGTAGTTGTGGATCAGAAGAATTAGTATTATTAAAATGTCCTTACTACCGAAAGTGATCAGTAGCACAGTCATTGCAATCCCTATCAAAATTCTAATAGCATTTTTCACAAAATAGAAGAAAAAAATCCTAAAATACCTGGAGAAATCTGAAAACCCTAAAATAGCAACAACAATATTAAGGAAGAACAAACCTGGAGGCATCATACTTTCTGATTTCAAATTATATTACCTATTACCAAGTTACGGTAATGAAAATAACATGTTACGAGCGTAAAGATGGACACACAGACCAACAGAAAAGAACAGAAAGCCTAGAAATAAAGTCAGAAGTATATGGTTTCTAATTTTTGACACAGGTGCCAAGAAAACACTATAGAGAAAGGGTAATCTCTTCAGTGAATGGTGCTGGGGAATATAGATTTTCATGAAATTAGATCCTCATATGTAAAAATCAGCTTCAGTGGATTAAATTCTTAAACTTAGTATAAATTGTATAAGACATAGTGGAAAATAATTATTTCTCTTGTATCCTCAATTTTGAATGGATTAATAAGAAGTACAGGAGGATATAGCTACATTAAACATTAGTTTTGGCGGTAATATTTTGATGAGACACCAAAAGCACAGATAGACAACACAAGCAAAAGTTAGTAAATGGAACTGCCTCAAACTAAAATGTTTCTGTACAGCAAAGGAAGCAATCAACAAAATGAAAAGTAAATCTACGGAATGAGAGAAAATATTTGCTACCTATATGTCTGAAAAGTGGTTAGGATCAAAATGTGCCAAAGGCAAATAAACCAATTAAAATGTCAAAGGACCTCATAAACATTTCCAAAGATATACACATGACCAGTAGGAATATGGAAAGGTACTCAGAAATGCAAATCAAAACCATGATGAAATATTACCTTACACACATTAGGATGGCTGTTACAAAAAAAGTCAAGAGATAACAGGTGTTGAAAAAATGTGGATAAAAAAGAAACTTTGCACATTCTTGGTGAAAAAGTAAATCTTTAATTACCACATTATCCAACAGTCTCACTTCAGATATATATGCAAAGGAAATGATGTCAGTTTGTTAAAGAGATGTCTGTACTCTTACTTTAATAGCATCATTCATAGTAGACAAAATGTGAAAACAATCTAAGTGTTTGTCAGTGGGTGAAGGAATAAGGATAATGTGGTATGCGTGTGTATATAATGACATGTTATTCCACCTTAAAAGAGTACGTAATCTTGTCACTTTTGAAAATATCAGTGAATCTGGAGATCATTATGCTAAGTTAAATAACCCAAACACTGGGAGACAAATGTTCTGTGATCTCATTTATATGTGGAATCTTAAAAAAAAATACATGGAAACAAAGTAAAAAAGGGCACGAGAGAGCCAGGATCTAGCTCAGTGCACAGCGCCTGCCTGACAAGCGCGAGGCCGTGAGTTCCGTTCCTGGGACCAAACAACAACAACAAAACAAACAAAAACAAAACGGGATTGGGAGAAATGGAATGATGTTGTTAAAGAGTATAAACTTTTAGCTACAATATGAATGAATTTTGGAGTTCTAACATATAACATGATGATTATAATTAATGTTTTTTTATACTTGAAATTTGCTGGGAAAGATATTAAGTGTTCCTGTTTATGTCCATACAAGCTTGATTGCGGTAATCACTGCACGTTGTATACTTATATCAAAGCATGTTGATGTATATTATTTTGGTCTTTTTAGTAATTTATACCTCAGTAAAACTTGAAAAAATAAGGTGAATCTTTTTATTCACTAGTGGTATTTTCCTTTTTTGAAGCAATATGTATGATATATGATAGAAGGAATTTATATATCAACTTTGGAAAGTTCCATTTATCTATATAATTGAGTCTGAGTTGTAGGAATTAGCCTCTGTCTTCAGTGTTTTTAAAACCCCTTTTCCAGGAGTGGTAAATGTGAATTTTGTAGCTATGTGACAGAAAAGCCAAGTAGTGGCTTTTGGAGGGTGGTGGCAGTTTTCTCTCCTGGCTCTATCTTCTTGGAGGATCATCTGTGAGCTTTGAGACCAACAAGCTAAGCAAAGAACTTGACCAGAAATTAAATTTTAGGTCAGTTATGTACCACCTGTTTAGAAAATGAAGTCTGGGATGTTGTTTCTTTGTATGCTGTACCATTGCCAAAACTATTTACATTACTGTCAGTATTAGAATGGAGGCTCACACATACTTGCATGGTAGAACCAACGGTTTTATTTTACATGTTGATGATTGGATTGCTAATTGTTTCTTTGACCATACTAAAAAAATTTAGAAACTACTCCATCAGGATATGGCCATTTTGACAGCTTTATTTCTTTAAGCATTTAATTTAATAACATTTTAGTGCTGAACTTTGTTCTGAGTAAGCTCTTGGGGTACAGTAGTAAGTTAGATTCAATTTTTTCTGCCTTCAGGATGCTTACAAACTAGTTGAGATATGTAGGGACAAATGAGCAGGCAAATCCTAGTCCAGTTAACAGCTTAGATAGGCCTGTTCACTGAACTTTTCAGGTGTTCTGAAGGGAAGGAGTTTCAGGTATTCATTTTTGGGCAAATGTTCAGAGAGAGCTGAACTTGCTCGGTTGATGTTTTCCTGAGGGTAGAATCAACTCTCCTCTCAAAAGTATTGTGTAACTGGATGATCGATTCAGCTGGTATTTACCCCAACGTGTTGGGTCAGAAATATAATTAAGTTGAAGCAGGGCTAGCCTTTGCAATTCTCTTCGTGACTGTGCCAGTCCTACATTTTATTTTTGTGGATGTACAAGAATATCCTTAAAACTAGAAACACTAGACCACTGTGAGCTAGTGCTGTATAACTGAAAGGGAGAGTTCTCTGGCGTGTTACTCCATTTGCTCCCTCATGAGACCTAGGTGAGAGGGAAATCCAGGCACAGAATTGAAAGGCAAAATTTTCTCCTATTTTGCTCTAATACCATCCTATTGTATATTCTATAATATATTCACTGTAAGCATATATTTTTACCCTGAGATACAGAACATTTTTCTAGTGGCTTATTTCCATCTTTTATAGCTCATAAAGTACAGGCTATTGAAAATATTATTTTTAAGTTGTGAAATTACAGTTCAGTGTCATGTTAAGTTTTGATAGTTTAGGTAGTGGTAATTTTCTGATGCCTAAATTTTGTTTCCTATATGATTTATATCACCACTTGGTGGAGCTCTTTCACAAGTAAGTGCTTTATAAAAATGCAAGGCCATACAAGTTGATGTTAATTAGGAGTCATCATTAGGGTGGTTCAAATGGTCTCAACTAAATGATACCACTGTAGGGTAGCCTCTTCAAGTACTGACTGTGGATTTGGATTTAAATTATAGTGTATATTAGGAAAAAAGGAGGAAAAGAAACAGAGATACAAGCTCAATAGGATATTGAAGTTTTGATATTTTAAAGATTATTCTCAGGAGTATTCCTAAGTTTTCTCTAGCCTAATTTGTAAAATGTTAGCATTGTTTTTTTACCAACTTACCCTTATATTAGAATTGTAGATAGTTTAGAAAATATATCTAGGATTAATGAAACTATTCTAGGATTATGAAATATATCCAGGATTATGAAGCTATTCATAATCCTACCAACTTGAGATAATCATTTTAAGATTTGCATTCCCTTCCTTACATTTTTGTTTTTTCACAAATTTAGAATAAAAGCATATAAATAATCTTGCAGTATTCTACTTCTTTTTTCCCTTTAGCATTGTATGTTGTCTGTTTTCTCACATCCTTATCAAAGGATTAGAAAATGCTTTGGATTTTATATTATTCTATAACAAATCTCCATCATTTAACTGCTTTGTTTTAAGATATTTAGGCATTTCCCACTATTTTTGTTGTTATAAATAATTCTTTGAACATCCTTTACACTAAATCTTGGCTTAGCTTTCCAGTTATTTAAATAAATTTATAGATAGTACGCTGAACTTTTAAAAAGATCTTAATATATGATAATAAAATGTTCTTCCCTTGAAACTATTGTGAGGTTCAACATTTTCAAAAGGCCTATTGAAAAGTACTTTTTTATTCTGACCATTTTTTTCTCCCAAGTTTTAGTATGTCTTTTGGTGATTGCTTTTGGTAAGAATTACTTTTCTTTTAACAATTTTTATGTGCTTCTTTTTTTTAGTGGGGGTACCAGGGATCAAATTCATGACCTGGCACTTGCCAGGAAGGTACTGTACCACTGAGCTATATCCCTGGCCCTGTTTTAATAATTTTTTAACTGCTATTCTCAGCTGTTTTTCATATCTTCATTAAAATTTGCAAGGAAATACATCAGTTACCGATTTTAAGCTGTGATCTTTAATTGGAAAATGAGACCTGGTGCTTAGAAGAACTGTTAGGCTGGAAAGAAAGTGAAACATGAAAACCACCTGTATCAAGATGAAGGGGATACTATGGGAGTATAATTACAAATTAGGCTAGAGAAAACTTAGGAATACTCCTGAGAATAATCTTTTAAAATATCAAAACTTTAATATCCTATTGAGCTTGTATCTCTGTTTCTTTTCCTCCTTTTTTCCTAACATACACTATAATTTAAATCCAAATCTACAGTCAGTACTTGAAAATATAGGGTAGTAGCAGACACCACCGTTATGGAACACGTAAGGCTTGTGAGATAGAATGAGGACAAGGGTGTTAGAGTGTTTCAACCACTATGGGAAAGAAGTTTCACTGCGGTAGATTGAAAGAAAAAGAATAGTAATAGTGTTAGATACTGTAAATATGCTTTCTATGATGAAACCAAAACAGGCCATTCAGTTTAGAAAACCCAAGATCTTTGAAGAGCTAGTAAGAATTTTGGTATGCTAGTGTTTGTACAGTGGGGGGGGGTGTTCAGTGAGTGCAGTGGGTGTGTGCACTCTAAGAATGTGTATGGTGAGTGTTAAGAGATGGGCACATTGAGTTTGGGGGGTGTTACGATTTCTATCTAGTTGTTCCCCTAGAGCCTCAGGTGATCATAGACAGGACCTTTGGAAGTTACTGGCTTATAGGGGTATGTATATATATCAGGGGTCACTGTGGCCATGACCTGGAAGGGTATTATTTCCCTTGCTGGCTCCTTCTTTGTGTTCTCTGCGTTGTGTTCACCATGCCATGAGCAGCTCTCCTTTGCTGGGCCCCTCTGCCGTGCCATCCTGCCTTGGGCCAGCAAACTATGGAGTGTGAAAGCTCTATGTACTGTGAACTAAATAAACCTGTTCAAGCTGTGGGTGTTATGTTTTGATTGTGTTTCAGCAATGAGAAAGTGACAGGTGGAGGAGTGTGCGTGAATATAAAGAGAATAGTGTCTTAATAAGGTTCTGTGTTATTAAAGGATATATTTAAGATGATGCAAATTTATATCTAAGCAAAGAAAAATGTTTTAGAGGTAAGTGTAAGAGAAATTTTAAAAGGGGAATTAATAAGCTACATCTTGAATATGAAAGGCAATATGATCTAAAGTGGGAAGGATTAGAGTTTTTAGTTTGAGAATTTAGGGGAATGTCCATTTGTTAAAATCATAAGAGAAGAAATACCTAGATGCATTTTCATTGATGAAATGTGGACATTTTTAGGAAGACTATACAGTAAATAGAAATTATTTGATATGTAGGAGAATGTTGAGGCTTTGGATATTGTGATTCTTCCTCCTTTTTAATAAAATAGAAATTAGGACCATAATTTAAGAACAGAGAAACTCTTGGAAACAATGATGAGATTAAAGATTTCAGTAGCGAAAATTCTAAGAACATCAGTGTAGACTTGTAATAAGGAAAATTTTTTAAAGAAATGGAACTATAGAAATCTAAGTGTTGGGAGATTTGGTTTTAGGCCTGTGGCATTAACTGTGTTCAACAAACCTGACCTATCTAATTTTTAGTTTTTCAGTCCTCTCAGTGGGAGGATGAATCAGGAGGCCTTTTAGACAGAAAAAATCTTGACTCAAACTCAGTTTAAAATGAATAAAACTACCATAATAAATTGGTGATACTGGTAAAATTAAAGACAAGTAGATCAGCAAAACAGAATAGAGAATCCAGAAATAGATGCGTATATGTACCATCAGGTGATGTTCTACAAATGTGTGAAGGTTAATTTAATAAAGGAGAGTGGTCCTCTCTTCGAATGAAGCTGTATCAATCAGAACACTGTTGAACTATGAGTCATTTCCTACTTTGTACCATTTATAAAAATTTACCCAAAATGAATCACACGGACCTAAAATTCTAGATGATAACGTAGGAGAAAATCTTCATGAACTTTGCATAGAGAAAAATTTCATAGATACTACTCCTGAAAGCAGTTTATAAATGAAATAAATTGAGATTAGTCAAATTAACTTTTGCTTTTTAAGATAATGAAGAAAATGAAACAGACAAGCCAAACCTGAAATTAAGGTCATATTTTGTTTGTGGCAAAATTCTTTAGGTTGTTAAAAATCGGAACCTATTTATAGAACATTTCATCTAGGTATTTTATATCAAATCATCTTGAGAAGAAAAGGGGCTAACATATCCAGGGAGGTATTTTATATTTCACTATTCCTTCTTCTGTGGCTGTCTCAGATGCCTCCCAGCCAGCCGGATGTCCTATGGCTGCCCACAGTGACATTTGCTTTGGTTGCAGCAAGCTTCTATTGCAGATGACAACACCCCTCTATAGCCATCCTCAATCAGATCTGTGAGGAGCCCCTTCTCTGTCCAGAACTACACAGAAATTTTGACATTGCACAAGTGTGAGCTGACGTTCCCCCTCACATTAAGCAACCTTTTCATACCCTTAGTAGGTAGGTCTGCATGCTGCTTCTACCTATACTGAAGCATAAGTCCTAATAAAACCTCTTTTGAGCAGTGTATTTTTGCTTCTTTGTGGTTTCTATCTCAAGTACAGCAGCCTCATATTGTACACTAAGAGCTGGTAATACCAAAGGCTGGTAACCCCAAAAGTGGCCATCAGCTAGGCTGGAAATAACTGCAGGAGGCTGTTAGCCAGAGAATATGAAGAGCAATGGGGAATTGCTGGGAGCCTTGGGCTGGAGTCCTTATGTTGTCCTCTGAGGGCTGACAGTAGCTGGAGAGTGGCACAGGGCTGCTAACACACGAGCTGTAACTACTGGCCTCCAAAGCTCAGGGCTGTTACCACTAAAAGAGATACATGTTGCCTAGCTGTGGTTTTGACCCAAATTTCAGCAAAAGAACCCTCAGTTGATTGGTAATAATGTTATGTTAAATTGTGTGGTATATGTCCTAATAAAACAGTGTTTAAGAAATGATTAAACAATACTAAATTTTAGTATAAAAATACTAATGAAGCAACATTTTCCAGTCTTTAAAGGCCAGGGAAATAAAGTCTGGACTTGCTATAAGTAGATACATTGAGAGCAGTTACACTCAACAGATAGTAGCTTCAGGGCAAAGAAGAAGCCACAGTGACATGATAAGTAAACATAAAAATTCAAAAAGTATGGACATTGAGAGTTATCACACAGATAATAACCTTTCACATCTTAGTTTCTGAACAACTGGCTTTATTAGTATAAATCCACAAAAGCTGATGTTCATTTATTTTACTAAAGTACAGATTTAGTATTCATTATAAGAGTGAAGATTTAGGTTTTTTTATTTTTAAAGCAAAAGTAATGAGAATAACACAAAAACTATACAGAAAATACCAAATTATAGAGAAGATAATAGGGAATTGGTATTGGATGCTGTATAACATAATGTTATCTTTGCATTTGTTAAAAACAATAAAGGAAATATTTACAGTGGAGATAGTAGGGATTCATCACTGGATGTTGTCTTACATAGAGTTATCTTTGCATTTGTTAACACAAAAACAATGAAGGAAATACCAAATTACAGAGAAAATAATAGGGAGTTAAGACTGGATGCTGTATTACCAAATGTTATCTTCGTCTTTGTTACTCAGTTACATAGATGATGGCTCATTCAGTTAATCATTTTCCTCCACTTTGTCTCCGTTATTCTACCACCCTATCAGTGGTCTTCCCACTGGTAATAACTGTGCTTTTTTGGTTTATTTACTCCCTCGTGCTCTCACTTTGGGAAGAGACTTGGCTGCTTCTAATTACTCTGTATAATACGTGGGTATACACAAATTGCTATGGCAGGCGGTGGAGAAGCACCCTTTGGTAAGCCCTCATTGCCGTCGGGTGTCCGGTCGAGTAGGTGGGGTTACACAATGAACTGCCAGTCTCTGATGGCGCGTCCACAACTATAGGCTCAGGCGAGTCTTCATAGCTGTCCTGCACCGGGCACACCCCACCGGGGCCGGGGCGCAGAATGCTGGTGGCTCACCCCGCCGGGGACCAGGGGCGGGGAGCACTGGTGGCTCGGGGGGCACGGAGCGCCGTAGGCACGCCCCGTTGGGGGCTGGGGGCACGGAGTGGGAGTGCCGGTGGCTTACCCTGCCAGGGGCCGGGGGCGGGGGTGGGGGCGTCAGTGGCTCGGGAGTGCAGAGCGCTGGGGGCACGCCCCTTCGGGGACCGGGGCCGCAGAGCGCCAGTGGCTCGCCCCGCCAGGGGCCAGGGGCGTGGAGTGCCAGGAGTACGCCCCGCCGGGGACTGGGGACACCGGCTGGGGGCACGGAGCACCAGTGTCTCGCCCCGCCGGGGGCTGGGGGCGCAGAGTGCCGGTGGCTCACCCCGCCGGAGGCCGGGGTCACGGAGCGCCCGGGGCTTGCCCGGGTGGGGGGCGTGGGGCACCAGGGGCACGCCCCGCCAGGGGCTGGGGCACGTTCGGCTCTCAGGGCTCTCTCGTGGGGCCGATCTGAGCTCACAGTCTCATCTCCTCGGACTCCCAGACTCCGCCTCTAACCGCTCTGCCGGAGGCCCAGTCTGGGTCCTCAGGGCTCTCATGCAACTCGAAGGGGGCCCCTCCCCCGTGTCCCCCTGCATGTTTCCTATGACACTTTGGAGACTGTTCTCACCCTGCTAGAGAGGCGGGTCTATACCCCAGTTGCATGTCTTTATCTCATTCCACCTCTCCATCTCTTTGGGCTTTGGGTGTACTTACGAGACTGAGCACAAGTTGCTTGAGGTCTCCTCCACTGGTGCTCACTGTGGTAGTCCGTGGTGGGTACTGAGTTTAGTTATTAGTTCTCCGAAAGAATTGGAGGATTTTCTTGGGTGTGCTGTGTAGAGTATGTTGTTGTCTCTCAGGTTCCAGGACTGCTGCTTTTCGTGTAGTTTGACGTATACCTTTTTCATATATGCAAGCCATAGGAGTCTCTTGGTGCTCATATTAGTAGTTTAGGGTGAGTCCTGAAGCCCGTTGACTCAGCCTGTTGTTGTGAGGATCACATGGTGAATGCTGGCCACCAAGACTCACGTTGCTCGGAGGGGAAGTTCAGGGTGAGAGCTGAAGCCCAGTAATTCAGCTTATGCTTTGGTTTTGGAGTGAGAAGGCCGTGGGGCCGTGTAGCCCGTCTCCGTCTGCAGCTCACTCCTCTTGTGCTCCAGCTCCCGTATGTTTTTTGACTGGATCCCTGGGAATTACTGTGGTCCTGGGGTTGCTTCCATTGCTTTCTGCTACTCTTTGCTGGTATTTACTTTGTATGTTCTGCTGTATACAGAACTAGTATGTAATATAGCTTTGGAATAAATTCATTGAGGTATAATTTGCATGCACTAAATATATCAATTGTAAATGTTGGTTCAATACATTTTGACAGATATGTTTACCCTTGTGATCACCACCATTAAACTGTCAGACTTTTTTCTTTGGAGGTACTGGGGATTGAACCCAGGGCCTCTGTGAGCTATATCCCAGCTCTTTTTCAGTTCTTATTTTGAGACAGGGTCTCACTAAATCACTTGCTTTATTCTAAATTGAGATTTCATAACAATGTAAAATTATGTCACATACTTTTTATCTATAATTGATTTCAGAACAATATAAAATTTTATCATATACTTTTCTTCTCAGCTCTATTGTGATCTTCAGTCAGGAGTAAGCTAATAGTGCTAATTGTTTGCCATTAGAGAATTTGACATTTCTTTTTCTTTTTTGTACTTTTTGAGACAGGGTCTCACTATGCAGTTCAGGCTGCCTTGAGCTCACTTTGTAGCCCAGGCTGGTCTTGAACTTGCAATGATCCTTTACAACAACCCTTCCGCCTCAGCCTTCCAAGTGCTGGGATTACAGGCATGCACCACTGTGCCTGGCTCACTTCTTTTGTTTTAAATTTAGTTTAATCCAAACTTTACAAAAATGTACATATGTATTTAGAAAGTAGTATATATTGTTGGGGAAAAGTATTATAATAATAATCATAGCCATCATTTATGGAGTCCTAAGTAAATGCCGGACACTCTTCTAAAGGCTTCATAAATACAATTTTATTTAATTGTAGTAAAATGAGTTATGTATTATTTGTATTTTTATAACTAAGGCACTTAAGGGAACTAAGACATAAGAATTATACAAGGTTAAAATATATTTGAAAAAGAAAATTGATGAAAGAATGAATAAATTTGAGCAAAGAAAGGATAGTCAAAGTGGACTTGTCTTTTTTTTTAAACAAGTCATATTGGAGATTCTAAAATCTTTTAGTGTGGCTTTGATGACATTGGATTATTGAAGAAAGAAACTTTCAAGGAACTAACTTAAAGTTTCTACAAGAAGTGATTTAACTTTCTGATCTTTTAATTTTTTAATCTTTTAATTAAAATTTAAGTGTTTATTAATGTAGAGTAAAATATTTTCAAGTATATACCAATATAGCAATTTAAAAACACATGTATTTTGTTATGCTAAATAAAAAATCACATATAACACAGTTTGAATACAGTAGTCAATGTGTAAATGACTTAATGAAATATTTGACCTTTTTTATTATTGTTTACAGAAAGATTATATTCAAAAGAAAAAGGAACTATGGGGAATCTGTATCTTTATTGCAGCAGTTGACCTAGATGAGATGCCATTCACTTTTACTGAGCTACAGAAAAACATAGAAACCAGGTAATATTTCTTATATAAATTTAGGCCCCTCCTATTAAAGAAAACTACTTTAGGATTCCTCTCTTAACAGACTTTAGGAAATTAGTGAGAAATGCTAAAATTAAATAAAATATAAAAGATTTGGGTCGGATAGTGAATTGTCATTCTCTTGTGGAAACTTTGGTGGAAGTTTATTTATTTACAGTTCTTAAAAATGTAGCGGTTTGTGTCCTGGGAAAGTTTTTATCTGTCAGTATTCATTTGCAGATTGTCTTAAGTATGACTAAATTATGCCAACAGAGCAAGAGCAAGGATTTACAAAGCAGGCTTATATATTAAAACCTTTATGAAAGTAGTGTGGATCTATTATAAAGGAATTTAGGTAAGATTTATTAAAATTTAAGAATCTAACATAGGCAGTATTATAATTATATTATTTTTTAGTGTACTATATATCCTGCTAAGTATCCACTACAGTGTTTGACCCAGTAGTTACTTAAATGTTCTGTTGATCTTTTAAGCCTTGGAAGAATATACTGATTTGCTTCTGGTAATTTATGGACTTTATCTTGCAAAAGCTTCTAGGACTTCTAGTCATTCCTGTTCAGCATGTTTACAAAACAGAATAATAAATAATTTTATAAGATGGGTAGTTTGTATATGTTTCTACTTGACTAAAACCCTCTAGAATTAAACCTACCTGGTATTTTATTTAAATTAGGATAAAATTGTTATATTTTTATAATACTTTTTATTCTATCTTTAAATAAAATGTGGAGGCAGAGACTTTTTATATTCATAAATATACAGAAATTATATCAATAACATAAATAGTTCATAGAGTCAAGTCTACAATACCACAGGCACTGATGCCCTCCTCTGTCCCTCTCTTCCTGGTTTCCTTAAGTTACATAGAGAAGAAGGCTTTGTTACTAACAGCCTACAGCTTTCATGGTGCTCTGACAGATACTGCCATACACCTCATAAAAACAGAAAGCAAGAGTGATTCTTTAATAAATGCTATTCTGTGGTTGATTTTTCTTTCCCTTTTGGATTGTGCATATTTACTCCGTTCTCTTTTCTATTCTGATCAACATCCTAATCTGTATTTTGTAGCATTTCTAACTCCTTTATTTGCTTTTCCACATGGCTTATTATGACTGTCCCTATCCCTCTGATATAATGGGAACTTCCCATTTCTCTTCATTCCTGGGAATTGAACCTAGTGCCTCACACATGCGAGG
The DNA here is from genome assembly GCA_004027595.1 of Dinomys branickii. NCBI lineage: Eukaryota > Metazoa > Chordata > Mammalia > Rodentia > Dinomyidae > Dinomys > Dinomys branickii. Next base: position 273,651 of record PVLD010000263.1, on the reverse strand, counting down.
CAAATGTTCTGCCACTGTGCTAAAACCCCAGCCCTTTTAATTATTATTATTATTATTATTTTTTTTTTGCGGTACTAGGGATCGAACTCAGGACCCTGCGCTTGCTAGGCAAGCGCTTATTCCACTGAGCTATATCCCCAGCCCTTAATTATTATTTCAAGACAAAATCTTGCTAAATTACCCAGGATGCCTTGAACTTTGATCCTCCCGTCTCAGTCTCCCAAGTAGATGGGCTTATTGGCATGTTGGCACTCTGCACCGAGTTTATGCAGTGGGAAATTTTAATTACCTTCTTTTGGTTCCTTTTTATTTTATAGACAAGCTTTCCCTGTGTTGCCCAGACTGGTTTCAAACTCCTGAAATCAAAGAATCCTCTGTCTTAGCCTCGAGAGGGTTGGATCTGCTGGCTTATACTTCTGTACCTGGCTTGGCTGAAGTTGTGGGTTGCTGGACAGACTCTAAATGGGTCCAGTGACTAATAGTATTTGGTCCAGTTAGCTGTTTTGGTGTAGTTCCTTATTCAAACTTGATTAGAAATTAAAGTATCAGATGCACTTGGTGATTGCTGTCTTTAATACCCTAACAGAAAATGTATATATTGATGTTTCAAACATTGTATTTAATGGAAAACAGTAATGAATGACTTAGGATAATTAAACAATATAAAGTTTTTGATCATTCCTTTCCCCTGCCCCTGCAATTCAGTCCTGAATCTATCCAGTGTGTGCATCCATGGCATAGGAATGCTAAGGGGCCCCAAGATACTAAAGCCAAATTGGGAGAGGCAGGAAGCCACGTGAGAGTGTGGGGCTGTCCTGACGCAGGCTGCATGAGAAGCAGCGTCAGAGACTAAGCAGGGTGTGTGAGCAGTTAGTGCGGGAGTCACGGTACAGGGAGAGGAGGAGGACCGCCCAGTATGGAGAGTGGGAGCCCCAGCAGGGTGAGGAAGGCGTCTCCTTGAAGGGGTGGGGCAACCCAGACGAGGAAGGTGGGGAAGGAGAAGGTCTACATGGGGGCGTAGGTAGCTTTGAGAGAAGTTGTAAGTACGGAAATGGAGACACTAGCATGAACCACATGGCTTTGTATTGGAATGAAATAAATGGATGCAAATTCATTTTTTAAAATTTTGTTGTGGAATAAGTGCCTGCCTAGCAAGCGCAGAGTCCTGAGTTCAATCCCCAGTACCGCCAAAAAAAAAAAAAAAAAAAAAAAAGTGGTATTAAAATTTTGTTTTACTTTTTGCAGTGCTGGGGATTGAATCAAAGGCCTTGCACATGCTAGAATGTCACGGTTTTAAAGCAAACAGATACAGAATGACTTTTAATAGTGATTTTGTACTATAGGTATAAAAAGCTAGAAGAAAAGATTTTGAATACCTTGGCCATAAAGAAGTGATAAATGTTTAAACAGATAGATATGTTTATCTTATTACATAATATACATTTACTGAAATATCATGTGGTACCCCATTAATATGTAAACTTGTATTTTTATGTATCACTTAAAAATAAATTTAACAACGTACATAAATAGATTTAGCAATAAGTATACATGTAGATGACCTTCCATGACCCTTATCTTCTTACATGCTCAATCATAAATTGATCTAACATAGATATATAGATAATGGGGAATAGGTTGAGGCTGGTTGACTTTTTTCTTTTAAAATTCTAGTAAAATGGAATAAATAAATCTTTCTGAAGGGCATGATAATGATTTGATGTAGAGTTAATAATCTTTTAAATTGAAATGCCTGTGTTTTGAAAACAAAATAAATTTTAAAAATTACTGTTTCACTTTTTTATTCTTTCATTTGTAGTGTCTATAAATTCTTTGATTTAGTAAAAGAAATTGATACCAGCACCAAAGTTGATAATGCTATGTCAAGACTGTTGAAGAAGTATAATGTATTATGTGCACTCTACAGCAAATTAGAAAGGTAAAGTGAGAATTTTATTAGTGTTATACCCTGATTTTTCATGTCACTGTTCAGAATTTGGTACCATCTTGGAGCTATTATATACTTTGTAAAATTATTATTATCCCCTTAGTTTTGTCTCTTTTATGATTCATTTTTCTTATTAGCTTATTTATCCACTCCAGTGCATTCTGAATGTTTCCTCTAAAATTAATTGTCTTACTGTTCTTTTATTTTCATAAATTTAAAGCTTAGTTCTCATTTTAGTCTTGTTTGTCCAGAGACTTCTAGTTCTGAATACTGATCTAAATTTTAACTCTCTGTATGGCATTATTCAGTTGGGAAGAAAATACATTCTGGTAATGGAAGATGTATGTGATCTGTTCTAATATTGTGGTTTTGTGTTCCCAGTGGTGGTATAGAGGAGATTTCACCATTACTGCTAACAGGAGAATAATGAATAAGCTTGAATTAAGTGTTTGAATATATTTTTCATCCAAACTGTGGTTTCCTAGTCCAAGTATCATAGTCCTTAATATGATATGTGCCTTTCGCTTTGTTTTGGGATTCACTGCATTTGAGTACACACATATGAAAGTTGATGTTTTAGCAAAAATAGCGATGAGTTATAGGATGGTAAGGAGGTGTATTGCATGTCCTTAGGTATTCTGGAGAGACAAAGCTAGAAAAAAGCATCTTCCCAGGAGCACACATCTGGGGATCTTTCCCTTTCCCTTTTCTTGGTTGGTACATGACTAACCCTTCAGCAGTAGGAAGGAAGATGAGAAAAGTAGAGAAAAAGCCCAAGGGGTGGCCTCAGGGCTTTGAAGGAATGTCTTTTCTTATAGTTATTTATTTTTGAAGAAGGTAGATTTTTTCTGCACAGGAAAAAGGAAAATTTTTTATTAGCTGAAATACATAAGTAATTTGCATAAGGAATATAAACTAATTATAGAATATTTAGAAATTATGGAAAGCCATAAATAAAATAAACAGACAAAATTGCAGTACTAGAGAAAGTTACTTTTTATGTTCTAGAATACTTCTTTTAGCATACTGTTATACATTAAGTTGATAAGATTGTTTACATAATTTTTATCCTTTTAAAATTTAGCTAATGGTGGTGACTCATTAAATTCTTTTCTGTTCTTTAAATTTGCTTATAACCTTTTACCTATCAGGCAACTTATAAGAATTGATCCCAAGTGTAAAAAAGCTTTAGAGATTTTTGTTATTAGTCCTCCAAAAATTAGAAACTACTTATTAATTCACAACTGTTAAAAAATATGCTATAAATTTAATTAAACATAAAATTATATAAATATAAAGTAAACTTTGATGAGGGATAAGCATAGGAAAGTGCTTCTAGTATTAAATAAATAAAACAGGCTATAGTATGGTGATGTCTGTGTTAAAAGGAAAAATCCCAGACCACTAATAGAATAAAATGATTGGAAATAAATTTACCAGAAATGCAGGTTTTCCTTCCTAAAGAGCCTGTATTATTACCTTTGTAATAAAGTAAGCAAAAACTTTTCTGAGCCAATTGTAAAGAAAATTATATTCTTTACAGATTAGTACTAAAAAAATATAATTATTGGGTCATTTCTAGGTACAGGATTTGGGGACTAAGAGTGATTTGGGTTTAGTCCTTTTTTTTTTCTTACAACAATAATTTTAATTGGCTACTTCTGGGTTGTTTTACTATTGTCTAAGATGAGTAATTTGCTTTGGCATTAGATTGTTTTACCTTTTTCTTTACTCATCATACCTTATACTGATGAACTGTATTTGATTCTTCCGGGGGCTAAAGGAGAGTTAGTAAGAGATGTTGGAGAGTGGAGTAGCCTAACAAGTAATTACAGACTTCATAGTCTACTCCTTTTTAGGTGACATTCCTTTAAAAATAATCTTCGTGTTTTTTTTGAGACAGGGTCTCGCTATGCAGTTTAGGCTGGCCTTGCGCTCACTTTGTAGCCCATGCCAGTCTTGAACTTTCAGTGATCTTCCTACATCAGCCTCCCAAGTTCTGGGAATACAAGTGTGCACCACCATGCCTGGCTAAAAAAATTTTATTTTAAAGAGGATGAAAAATAATAAGACATTAAAAACTATACAAAACTTCACAAAACAAGATGATAGGAATTCAACAGTAGTTGTTATATTGCATATTATTGTCTTCAAAGTGATTTTTTAGATTACCAGATATAAGCATATAAAGTTGGTCAAAAAATTAGGTATTAACTGTTCCTTTCAATAAACCAATAGAAATTAGTAGTATAATTATCTTAGCTATCTTGTGTATATATATATATATATATATATTTTTTTTTCCCCTTCCTTCCTTCTTTTCTCTTTCCCTCATCCCAGTTGTTCTTTCCTTTTGGGCAGTTTCTTTCCCTTTCACAGTATTTATTGTACCTTTCAGATTTTATTTACTCTTACACTAGGGAGACAATACTATGTTTACACATCACTTAGGAGTATGGTCTCTAGTGACTAGTTATGCATCTATGCATCTATGTCTATGCATCTATGTACCTATTAAAGCCTCAAGTTTATCTTTCTGTATAGCTGAGTAATACTCCATTGTATAAAAATACCACATCTTTTTTATCCATTCCTCAGTTGATGGGCATTTGGATTGTTTCCAAGATTTAGCTATGACAAATTGTGCTGCTATAAACATGGCCAAATATATCACTGTAGTATGATGTTTTCATTTCTTCTGGGAAAATACCCAGAAGGAGACTAGCTGGGTCATATGGGACTACTAACTGTAGTTTTTTGAGGAATCTCCACACTGATTTCCATATTGGTTGCACCAGTCTACATTCCCACCAACAGTGGAGAAGGGTTCCTTTTTCCCCTACACCTCTCCAGCAGTTGTTATTGGTTGATTTCTTGATAATAGCCATTCTTTATGGGGTGAGATGGAATGTCAGTGTTGTTTTAATTTGCATTTCTCAAATGATCAATGATTTTGAACATTTTTTCATATATTTGCCATTTGTATTTCATCTAAGAAGTATGTATTGATCTCAGATGCCTATATTTTGATTGGGGGGCCTGAATTTTTGAAATTCTTTATATGTTCTAGACGGAAGTCTTTTATCTGAGGGGCCATTGGCCAAAATTTTTTCCCAATTTGTGGGTTTTCTTTTTACTCTGCTGATGATTTCTTTTGATGTGCAAAAAGTTTTCAATAAGATGAAATCCCAGTGTTTGATTTGTTGAAGTATTTCCCCTGCAGTTTGGTTTTTGTTCATGAACTCACTGCCTGCTCCTATGTCTTCAAGATTTCTACCTATCCTTTTTTTTAATAAACAGAGCATTGATAAATAAGTAAGCGAGTATTCTCTTTTATGTTCAGAATTATGTTAAGATCCTATATATATTTATTATGTTTATTAAGTATATATTTATTTTATGTTTATACTATTCTAATAATATTAATAATCAGAAAATATAGAGCAAAGAGCATTTTGGAGAATTACTTAGATGATAGAAAATTCAGATAACATAAGAAGAGAAAGTTAAAAGTTAAATAATTGCAAGTATTGCATTTTGAAATCCAAAAGCTTAAGAATGTATGGACAATCTGAAAGGCTCAAGATCTTCCTTCATTGTATTGCTATTTTTTCATAAAGACCAATGGCATACAATAGTGTTTCCAGGTTAGTAAATAGGATACTAGGTTGTAAATAGGATACAAGACTAGAGATCCCAGAGAACTTTCTGGAAATAGTATGATGTCTTACCAAACAATGGAAGCTGAGAGAGGGTTTAGTAGAGAACAAAATATAATCTTGAGTCAGACAGATTTTAATAATAATCTGGCTTTCAGCAAGTGGGATGACTGTGGATAAGTGAGTTACCTGATTTAGTCCTTAGTTTTCTAATGTATAAATCAAGTTGATAATAGTACCCTCATGCTGCAGTATATGCTTTAAGAAACTACACTATAAGCTGTTTTATTGCATATTATTTATCAGACCACAACAGACATTAACTGTGAGTACCTAGCTGTAAGTTGGGTACTGGGGATATAAAATCATATATCACTATGATCATCAAGAAGTTTATAGCAAATAAATGAATTATATTTTTTAGAAAAATAAATACAATAATGGATGTTGTGCCTTATTTGTACCTTTTTCTGAAGTTATTGAGATGATTAACTCTGATAACAAGCATATTTATTATAGAATAAATATATATAACTATTATACCAAAGCACGTTTATTATAGGATAAATATGTATAACTATTATGTATGAATATATATAACTACTAATTAAATAGTCATTAGTTGTGATGTGATGTGATATTATACCAGATCATCAGTTATAACATGTATTTTGAGTTAAAAATGAACCTGTAGAATCTTTCTATAATTAGGTATTACAATGAGGTGAAATGTCATATATTAATGAAATGTACGTTAACTGTGCTTCATAATTCTGTACATGTTTTTGTTTTTAAAATGTGCACTTCTTGTTTGTTTAAGACAGAGTCTTGCTATGTAGTGCAGGTTGGCTTTGAACTTGCTTATGTAGCCCAGACTGTCCTCAAACTGATGGAATCCTCCTACCTCAGCCTCCTAAGTTCTGGGATTACAAGTGTGCCACCAGGCCTGGCTAAAATGTATACTTATTAAAATGAATGAAGTTTAATAAAATTGCTATGATTTCTATATTATGAAAATACTTAAAAAGTCATCATGTTAATAAAATTATTTCTTCCTTTCAGGACATGTGAACTTATATATCTAACACAACCCAGCAGTTCGTAAGTAGCAGAGTGTTTTTTATTTTTTAAGGTTTTTTTTTGAATAATCTCAACATATTGATAACATTAGATTTACTGTGTAGATGTTTTTAGGCTGTTTCATAAGTTAAGACCATAAAGTCCAATGTCAGTTATTTCTCTTACAAAGAAATATATAACCTGTCTAACAAAGAACTAATAAGGTGGAAGTAGATTCAGGGCAAAATTATTACCAGCTCTGGGAAATGCAACCAGTTGATTAAATCTTTATTGAGAGTCTATCACAGGTAGACTCAGAACATTAATTTTGTGTAAGAATAAATATAAAGATTATATTAAAATTGCCAAATTAGTTTTTTATATATATGGTCCATGATATAACATACTCGTGGAGAGCTCCAGAATTTCCTTTGGAAGCACAGATCTTTTGCCCCACTGAGGTAGTAGTATTGAAGGTGATTGACATAAAGAGGAGTTGTGTTTATTAATTAATTGATACGCATCTATTAATTCTAACAAGTGAATGTCTGTAGGAAAATTATGAAGGTAAAGTATTAAATTGATAAACCAGAGTAACCCAAAACTTCATTTTTTCTATTTAACCATGTTGATTTTAATTAGAAAACAAAGAACACGTAAGCATTAAGGTAACTTGAAACCAAATACATTATAAAATGCTCTGTCCTATAAATAACTGTAGATTAGAATTGGGATATTCAATATTTCCTTTGAAAATGTACTGTTATATGTGCTAAATATATTACCTAAAATAAATAAAGGTACAAATTGCACATTTAAAATATACTGTATTCTATTATACATTTACCTCAGGTATATAGTTAAAAACAACAAAGCACCCCAAAGATTTAGTTAGAAAACTTCGTCATTGTTAAATTTTTGTTTTTCATTCCCGCTTTCTATTTGTGTACTAGAATATCTGCCGAAATAAGTTCAGCGTTGGTGCTGAAAGTTTCTTGGATTACGTTTTTACTAGCTAAAGGTAAGTTCACTCTGTTCATTATGTGCTAATGTTTCAAATATAATAAGTTGATTTTTTTGGATTAAGCACAAACTTTTTATCCAGTTAATGCATCCCTCATACCATTCTGTGTATGCCTTATTAATTGTTAGAAACTTCTTGTAATTCTGTAATGCACACAATTTGGGGACTATTTCATTTCATATGAGTATTTTATCCTCCCTCTGTTCCTTTTTTTCCTTTGTTCATGTGCTGGATATAGAATCCAAGGCCTCATCCATGTTAAATAAGCACTTTACTGATGAACTGTACTCTAGCCCTCTTTTTTTTTTTTAAAGCATAAGAATTAAAAAAGAAAAGAATAAGGATTTAGTGTGTTTATAAAAATATTTGTTCAAGATAAACAGTAAAATGCAAAGACTGTGTTTATAAAAATATTTGTTCAAGGTAAATAAACAATAAAATGTAAAGAAAAATTACACAAAACCTACTCAAGAATAACCATCATTAAAATCGTGATTATTATTCCAGATATATAGATTTGTGTATACATTCTGATTAAACAGATGGGTAGATCAATGCATTCACAGGCATGATTTTCTAAAAATAGGATCATACTTTCTTTAAAACATATAAATTAATTTTACTGGAATTTTATAGAAGAAAAGAAATGCAAAAATTGCTGGGAAATAGGCTTTTTGGTGCCATATTCTCTATATTTGACATGTTTATGGATCATGTCCAGAGACTTTCTACTCAAAGGACAACTTTGCTGTGTGTCTTAATCTTAAGTCGTGCTTTGACTGTCTTCTTATTTTCTGGCATAGGTCTTGAGAAATCTGAGACTAGTGCATAATTCCTGCTTTATTTAGTTCCTGAATATTTGAAGAGCTTTTCTGCCTTTCCTTCCTAGGTTTAATGTTGCCAGGATATCCCTTGATTTTTATTATTCTACATAATCTGATGTTTCTCTTGGAACATCAAAATTCTTTTTAAGGGCTGGGGATATAGCTCAGTGGAATAAGCGCCTGCCTAGCAAGCGCAGGGTCCTGAGTTCGATCCCCAGTCCGCCAAAAAAAAAAAAAAAAATTATTTTTAAACTTGAGATTTTGATTTCATTTCAGAGACACCTTACTATACTATATTGTTAAATATTTTGTTTAATTAGGTTATTCTTTACTGTTTCAGGAACATTAGCTACCTTATGTTGGATTGTTTTAGGCCTCATATTATTTTTATCGTAAGATTCTAATTTTTCATCTTTTTCTTACATGTTGATTGTTTTTATCTCAACTGTTCTGTTTTGAGCCAAACTATTTAATGGTACTATTTCATTCTTAATTTTTTCTTAGCTTGGCTTACTCCTTGTTTTCATATAATTTGCATTAAATTCTTAATGCAGGACCTTATAAGGGATTTTTTTTTTTGAGATTCTAATCTGCATTGAGTTTTCTGACTTTTTTCCATTCCTATATTGTGATTCTGTTTTTTTCTTTTCTGTGATGTGTTTTTATGAACACTTTTCTCCCTCATCTTGCTGGGGCTTTCTGCGGCTAACACTGACTCTATGCTGTTATTTGTAATGTATGTGGGTGAAATGTCCCTTCACTTACTTTGTACTTAATCTGTGGCTTGCTTGTGTTCCCCCAAAAACTACTGCATGTTAAAAGGTATTTTTATTACAGGGGGAGAAAGGAGCTTATTCATCTGGAGTCATGGGAGTCTTTATTATTTGAGTTTATGAATTTCATAATTCATTTTTATAACAAGATTGTATTGGAATTCAGATTGTTCTCAGTTGACCATAGTAAACTGGCATCATTATTTTATCAACTGGCTACAGTTGTTTACTTCTTCCATTTTATCCCTCTCAGAGCAATTTATATTTCTTCCAATTTAGAAGAGGAAAAAAGATGAGGCTTCCTTCTGAGTTACCCTCAAATTTAGATTAGTAGTAACACTGAACCAATGTATATTTTTCCTTTCTTTGTGTTAGAAATAGGAAGAAAGAGGTTCTTTCATCTAACCTTTCTACTGTTTTTACCTTGAAGTGCTTAATATGTTTCTTTACCTCTGTGGTACTTCTTAATAACTTTTAAGTATTCTGCAAACATATTTTTGTACCCTATCTATGGATCTAGAAAACTTGTGCCATAGAATTTTCTCACATATTTTTCTGTCCCTTTAGTATTTGTTGGAATTATTGCTGGTTTAGCAGCCAAGTACCCAGAAGATAGTGTATCAAATTAAATTCTCTTTAAAGAATGATAAAGCCATAAACAAATATGCAGTAGCTATATTTGATCTGTGATTTATTATATGTAGATATACTATTTCTTTTTTTAGGTATCTACTATCTGGAATTATTTTTTCATATCCCTGTAATTGTATATATAATACTAAGTTTTAGAGTTTTCTCCTAAATAATAATAGATGACCTTGTAATTATATACCAGTTTTGTTATTTTTAATGGCTTTCATTAGTGTAATATTTTGAAGGCAGTTCAGATTGAAAATATATGAGGTTCATAAATAATTAGAATTAAACATTAGCATATATTGTACTTTTAAAATTATTTTCACAAGTAGTAAATTCTATAGCCCATACCAAAACTGGAAATAAGTTTTTAAAAAGCAAAATGCAAAAGATTTTAGACATAAGCAATGAATTATTGTGGTAAATTAATACTTTATTCATTTTATAACTTTATAACTTTAAAGTTATAACTTTGTTTTTAGGTATATGTTTTAAACCTGACTGATTTTATTTTTACAAAACATAAAAGGGGAAAAGCCTTTATTATGTCTGTAGTAATTATTTTTATTTTATTTTTTTATTTTAAAAATAAAGGAAGAAAACATATTAACAGACATCCATTTACAAAATAGCATAAGAACAGTATAAAGAATACAGAGTTACAGACAAAGTGGTAGGAAATTAACAAGGGTTGTTGTATTAAGTATTGATATCTTCAAAGTGGTTTGTCAGGAGAACAAATAGAGACATACAGTAATGATCAAACAAGTAATCATTAACTGTTCCTTTCAGTAAAGCAATAGAAGACAGTAGTACAATTGTTAGCTATCCTGTATATACATGCATACATAACTTCCTCTTCTTCCCTTTCTCCTTCCCCACACTCCAATTACCCATTACTTTTGAGCATTTTCCTTTCATTTCACAATGTCTCTAGTAATTATCAAATGATATGAATATACCATACCTACAATTTTCTCTGACTTAAAGTTACTCACCTCTAACACTTTCCTTAAATACGTAAACCTTTTTTATTTTCAGGAGAAGTATTACAAATGGAAGATGATCTAGTGATTTCTTTTCAGTTAATGCTGTGTGTGCTTGACTATTTTATAAAGCTTTCACCTCCTGCACTCCTCAAAGAGCCATATAGTAAGTATTTTAGATAATTTGTGCGCCTTCTACTTTTTCTTTAGTAGTAATTTATTGAATATCTAGGAGGTCCAGTATGGTTAACAAATGGAGAGGATGACGGTAATTCAGACATGGATTCTTCGCTTCCCTTATATTGCCAGCTTTCTGTTATTATAACACACACCCAAGATAATCAGCCTATAAAAAGGAAAGATTTACTGATGCTCAGGTTTTCTAGGTTCTACTCCATGATCAGTTGGTCCTGTTGTTTTGGCCTATGGCAAGGCAACATGTCATGGCAGAAGCATGTACTCGAGCAAAACCACTCATCTCATGACAGAGGAGTAAAAGAGAAAGGGATGCGGTTTCTGTCGTCCTCTTCAAGAGTGTGCTGCCAATGCCCTTAAGACCTCCCCCTCGGCTTCATCTCTTGATGCTTTCCCCACCTCCCAAAAGCATCAAGGTGGGGACCAAACCTTCCACACAGGTCCTTTGGGGACATTCCAGATCAAACTACAGGAACCTTCAAGTAGAATAAATTATGGAGGGAAAGATAAGATGTGTTAAACAAATAATAGGAAATATGCTAGAAAGTGGTCTGGGTTAGAATAAAGCTAGTGCCATGCGAGTTTAGGAGTTCAGATTTCCCAGTTGTGGAAGGCCAAAGAATACTACATTAAAGAGTGGTATTTGAAATGAGTGTTGAAGAGTGGGTAAGGTTGGGGAAAGGCACTGTGCTGAAGGGTCAGGGAGGGTACTCCCATAAAGAAGAGTGTGTGATAGGATAGAAATGAATGAACTTGCTTGGGAAAGAGTGGTTCATTCTACAGGAACAGCTTACCTAAATTTTTTACTACTATTGGGTAATATAATAACTATGTGACTTTTTGATATATGAATGGTTGTTGATACTGTGTCAGTGAGTAACGAGATGGGAAATGTACAGTGGACCCTTGACTCAAATCATTTGCGAAGACTGGTTGTATGCATTCTGAACCTCCTGAAGCACCCCTTAAATAACCTTTTCATAATAAAAGAGTTGTATAATGTGCATAATTTACCAGAAACGGCAATAATTTTCCTAGTGTGTTCATCACAAAGTTATAAAATGTGCCTAATTTACTAGAAAAAATCATTTCATACTGTACTCACTGTTGAAGTTGACATCTTTGGCTTGCAGGAAGGGAGGATGAAATGGAAGGTGGTTATTGTTTGGAAGGACAGTCCCCTTCCATAAGAACATCAGGAATGTGGCTCCCTGGTGTCTTTTCTCTTTGGGAGAGTCTGTAGCTTATGAGGACCTGGTTCTGGCTCACCAGACCTCAACCTTTTCAGAACTAAAAACTGGCCTAAGGTCTGTTACTGTCTTTCCTTTACACTATTCGGTAGTATGACTTGACATTGTTATTAAGCAAGTAAATGCAAGGATCAGCTTTTCCTCTGCCTGGGTGGGTCTTCTCTACAAATGTTTGTAGTGCTGTCCACTTTTTCAGGGTTTCCTGTATTTCAGAAGAATGTTGCCGCCCTGATCGTTGATACGCCCCCTCCTCAGAAATCTGCTTAGCTGCCATTCTCTATTGCTCAGCCAGAAGCTGCTGAAGTTCCTCTGTAGACAATTCCTCTGAGTGTTCCTCCACCAGTTCCTCAACATCACCAGTGTCTACCTGCAACCATGTGGACTATGCTGTGTGACAGTGTCATTAACCACAGGGTCAGTTGAAGGTTCAGGCTCCTTACACAGCCTTCATAGTCTCTCTCCTGTATAATTTTAGATGACACTTTCTTCCAGGCAGATCTCTGTGTACTTAGAGAGATGTTGGCCAAGGATTTCTCAGCCCCACACAGGGAAGGATGTTTTGTTCCTTCCAGAACTCTTTAAGGGTTAAATCTGTACCTGAGACCATCTGGAAGCATTTCATGAACAGTTCCTTGGTTTATAGCTTCTTGAAGTTAGCTATAACCTGCTGTTCCATAGGCTGCAGTAGAGGAGTTGTATTAGGCCCAACTGGGAACCATGGGAATTCTTTAGCCAATTCTTACAAATCTCATGAGTGAACAGTAGCACTGTCCATGATGAGAAAAGCCTGAGTAGTAAACCTTTGTCCTCTAGATAGTTCTTAACAGTAGGACAGAAAGCCTCCCCGATCCACCTGAGAAAAAGTACTCTTGTTACCCTGACTTTGCATTAGATCTCCACATGACCCCTAGCCTTGTTCTTCATGACTTTATGTTTTCTGAACACTCTAGAGGTCGCAGAGTGATAAACCAAGAGAGGCTTTATCCTCAGGTCACCCCTTGCATTGGCACATAGCCTATCCTTCATAGGCTTGTGGCTTGGCATTTTCTTCTCTTCCTGGGTAATGTATGTTCTCCTGGGCATTTTCTTCCAGAAAAGGCCAGTTTCATCACAGTTGAAAACCTGATGAGAGCAAATACCATTTCTCTTTTGATGAGAGCAAAGGCCATTCATCTGTGTTATCATTTCAAAGTCATGTATGTAATTTTCAACAGGTCTTTACCAACACTGGCTGCTTCACCATGCCTAGTTATGCTATGAACCCCAGTTCTCACTTTAAAATTGTGAAATCCCCCTTTACTGACATGACATTATTACTCATTTCACTGTTACCACTCGCTGATGAATTATGTTTTATGAGATCTGCATTTATAGTTCTAGCTTTTTCACAAATTACAGATTAGATAGGCTATAACCTGTCATCTGCCTTTCATTTATATACACTAATAGCAGCCTTTCTACCTCCTCTAAACACTGCTGATCATGCCTTTCTAATTTGAGTAACAACTTTAGCAACATTGGCTTCCTTATACAACTCTTTCCTCTGTAAGAGAGTGAAGATAGATTTGGACATGCTGTACCTATTAGTGAGATGGGTTACAGGAATGCCACTCTCGGATTTCTCCACTATTTCTTTCTTTTCTATTGTGATTGCTTTCTTTACCTTTCCTTCCTTTGCTTCTTTTCTAGCCTTTTGGGGGCCATTTTGGTAGCCGCAGTTGTAGTGCTTATATAAAGCACTAATCAAAATCATGTCCACAAACGTGTGCATCTGGGCTCAGACTGATGCTTGTGTAAGCTTATATGCACTTTTCTGGCGTTGAGCCTGTTTACCACTGCACAAGCGGCCAGCATTTGGGTCATTACTCAGATTGTAAGTTAAACCTAAAATTCTGGTCGTAACACAAGTTTTCCATATGTGGCATTGGTCATAACTTCAGGGTCCACTGTATTTAAATAAACATTTCTAGTGTAATTAAATGCCATTAAGCATCCAAAGTCATTCCTGTTAGACTAAAATTGCAGCCTCAAGGGTAGTATTTCAAACTCACATACACTGTAGAAAAATGTACACTTACTTAAGGCTGGACTAATTCCTTACTCTTGAAGTGGTGAAAGTGTTTAATAATACTAAAAATAGTAGATGAGAGATTAAAAAACATGGAAATCTTAAATTATTGGAGTGGATGAAAGACTGAAGCTTAATTAGTCTTTGTGAACAATGACATAATGGAAAAATGAAATCTGGAGTAGAATTTTAAATATTTGTTGGCTAGGCATGGTGAAACCCCTGTAATCCTGGCACTTGGGAGGCTGAGGCAAGAATATCGCTGTGAGTTCTAGACCTGCCTGAACTACATAGTAAGACCTTGTCTCAAAATAAAAAAAAAAGAAAAAGAAAATGAAAAAAATTTGTTGTACATGGTTTGGCAGAAGAGGCAAAAACCTTCATTTAGCAGAAACTGCAAAGCAGAGGGAGAAATTTTTAAAAATTATACATAGAAAATAATAAATATATTTCAAACTTTTCCCACACATTTAAAATTTCTTCTGCTTGTTTCCTATTTATTTTTCATTATTATGTCTTTAATAAGTTGAGATAGCATGTTACTTTAAGTTGATATATTTGCTTTTGTAGATAATGCAAATCTACATATAATTTTGTAAGTGCTATATTAAAAGAAACCAGACCAAAATATCGAATTGACTGAGTATAGCAAATTTTTAGTTAACTTCTGTTATGGAGATTTTCAAGTGAATACAAAAGTAGGCAGTGTAGTATGTCTCCATATACACACTTATTTCCCAGCTTCAACAGATAACCGATGGCCGACCTCTAGGTTCATCTCCTGCCCCGTTTCCGAGCTGTATTATTTGGAGTACATCTTTGCATACTGTTTCATCCTTATTATTTTAATGTGTATCTGTAAATGGTAAAGACTCTAAAAAGCGTGATGATCATGTCATTATCACATCTAAAAGCCAAGTAATAATGATTCTTTAATATCATTAAATATCTGGTAAATATTCTTATTCTCAATTATCTCATAAACATAATTTCAAAATTTTTTACAGGTTAACTGAATCAAAATGTGAATAAGTTCTACACTTTGTAATTGGTTTATAAGCTTTTAAAACTCTTATAAAATTTACTCCTTAGGCAGGGGATATAGTTCAGTTGCATAGTATGTAAAAACCCTGGGTTCAGTCCACAGTGTACGCACACACTCATACCAAACAGTGTTCCTCCTCTCCCTCCCCAAATCTTATTTGTTAAATAAGCAGAATGGTAAAGTGTGTGCCTAGCATGTGCAAGGCCCTCGGTGCAATTCCCAGCACCAAAATAAGTAAATAAATAACCAAACAAATAAATAATCAGTTTAGCATCTGGTTGAGTTTCCCACAGTGGTATTGTTTATCATGCTCCTATCTTCTTAATTTCTTGTAAGTTAGGTCTAGAAACATGTGGTTGGATCTAGAAACAATAAATAATTCTTAAATTTAATTGTCTTTAGTAATAATCTCTTTAGTAGCTGAACCTATATTCAATTTGAATCAGTAATGTTCAAAGTAATTAGGTGATTTCTGAAAAGTTAATTATCACCTTGTTGTATTTATATATTTATCTTTGAAAAACATCATTTATTAAAACATTTAAAATTTGATTTTATACTTTGTTTAGAAATTGAATCCATAAATATTTGCTCCTTATTTTTTTGGCTGAGATAGAAAACATTTTTCTTCTTGGAGCTACATGGGATACACTTAGAATTTGTTTTTGAGTTGGCTGTTTCTATGGCCTTCTCTGGAACTGTAGGTATTTCACAGTTCTTTGGGGACCGCATGGGACAGAGGAGTACTGGGATAGCAAAAACTAGTACATAATTTATAGTAAGTATTATTTTAATAAATAAGATGAAATTGTTACTCTTGTAATGAAGCTTTAGTAAGTAAAAATAATAAATAATACAAAGCTGGGGAGGTGGCGCATGCCTGTAATCCCAGCATTTGGGAGGCTGAGGCAGGAGGATCACTGTGAGTTTGAGACCATCCTGGGCTACAGAGTGAGTTCAAGGCCAGCCTGGGCTACATACTGAGATTGTGTCTCAAAAAAAAGTATTAGCATTATTTCTGAATTTTCTAGTTATAATTAAAATATTTATACTACAATTAAACTATTTCATTATTTTATATGATGTAATATGCAACTGTTCTTATCTAATTTACCATTTTTACAGAAACAGCTATAATACCCATTAATGGTTCACCTCGAACACCCAGGCGAGGTCAGAACAGGAGTGCACGGATAGTGAAGCAACTAGAAAATGACACAAGAATTATTGAAGTTCTCTGTAAAGAACATGAATGTAATATAGATGAGGTAATTTTCCTTTGTGATTGCCTTAAAACATATAAAATAGATTTATACATAAGTTCTTCTGAACAGAATATATTTTTTATGTGGTAAGTATGCTTTTTTATTAGTACCAACTCTTCTGCAGTAGTAAAATATTTGGAAAAATTTTATTTTTCATATTTAGTTACTTTGCTTTTAAAGAGAATAGCTCCCTCACTGTGAAGTAACTGAAATGTGTATCATTAAGACAGTAGTTTTCAAATGTATTTCTTCTGTTTGATACCACTGAGGTTAATAATGCAGAACTCTAATGTGTTAAAATATTCTTCCAAGAAAACCTTAGTGTTTTGGTTCAGTGATAAAAGATATTAAAATTGAATTTATGTTCAGCTTTGTATAACTACTTTCTAAATATTATACTAGATGTTAATGGCTGGTAGAGATTACATGTATATACATAACCAAGAATTACTTATTTGTTCACAAATCTGGGATGCTGGAATCGAAAAGACTCTTAGAAGTAATATACTCAGCCTTTTTTTTTTTTTAGTGACAAAGTGTGCTACCAGAGACTGATAGTCATCGCTATCAGAATCTACAGTGAAATTTCGAATGTGTGGTACTAGTGCTCCTTTCACTCCCCGTGCTGTTCTTCTCGGTTACACTGTCCACCGTTTGCCACCCCCAGATAGCAGTGTGAAGTGCTGCATGGTTGAGATTTCTCTGTCAGCTCTGGGAAGGAATAAAGCTACGTTTCCAAAGTCTAGTTTAAGAAATACTGCAGTGATTTCTCAAGATATGTGACTCCTGTTAATGTCAACAAATAAAGCTAGATCATATTTATATAAGTATACACATGTATTTACTTTTACTTTTTTAGAATCACAGATTACCATTATAAATAACTTGACAATAATTGAAATATTTCTTTTTATTTCAGTTTTGTTGCTTATCCACAAGATAATAAACAGTAGTAAATGTAGTTTTTCTGATTTCTGGTTGTTAATTCTCTGGATTTCCTAACTACTTATAAAATTTTAAGATTAGGAATAAATTATTTTAACTTTTCATTTTAAAATACTTTCTTAGACTTTAGAACCTTTATAGTTGTGACTATGGTTAATTAAAAGCCTTAATGATATTTTAATTAATTGATACTTGATTGTCTAAACTTAGTACATATGACTGTATAACCATTGGTTAGTCATACTAATTAACTATTACAAGTATTCTAGGTAAGTGGAAATTAATTAGAAAACAAAAGTAGTAAATATTTCAGAGACTTCTTACAATTTATTTGTAAAGTAGACAATAAGAACTAATACTAAATTGCTCCTATCTTCATAATTATAGACTTCACTTTTGGGAAGGAAGCTAAATAAAGAAAAACAAGTTGTTTAAAATTCTCTAATGGGTTGCAAGGGTAAAGTAGGCAGGAATATAGTAACTCCAGGTGTTTTGAGTTTGTTTTTTAAATCCATGGTTTACTATTGGGTGCTTTTGCATAAAATAATTCATGATCCCATGAAACATTTTCATTTGGTTTTGAAATGAACTGTTGGGTATTAATTTTGTGTGTGAAACTGTTTTCCTTAAATTTATGCTTAAATAATTGACTGCTTTTGGCTAAATTAACTTCACTGTCAGTTGACCTGGGTATGAAGTGACTCAAAATGCACATTGGGAAAACTCACAGGGAGAGTAAAGAAGTGAAAAGATCTGTGCTTCAGTAGTGGGTTAGAGTATAATTCCAACTGTGCCGCTGTGCAGCTGTACAGCTTTGGTCAACTCGCTCAGTTCATCTGTGTGCCCTGTCATTTATCATTGGTTAAATGAGGAATATTGAACTTGATTTCAAGGGCGGCTTTTCCCATCTCATTAACTGTTCCCTATTGGCCTCCATTTTAGTACTTGGAATCTGGCTCATGTACATTAAAGAGTAAACAATTAAATAATTACAAATAACTATTAGTTTGAATATATGTCATTGGCCAAATGAGTTAGCAGTTTCAGTTTAGTATTAATAGTGACAGATTTGCTTTATTTTAAATGTTAATGGACATGTGACTTTATCTTTTTCAGGTGAAAAATGTTTATTTTAAAAACTTTATACCTTTTATGAGTTCTCTTGGAATAGTAACTTCTAATGGACTTCCAGAGGTAATCTGAAAGAAAATTTAATTAAAATTGATATGTTCGAGATTTTGGAGAGGGAGTATAGTTGTCTGCATGTCATAAGACCAATTTACTGTGTATTGAACATATTCTTTACCCAAAGAAAGAAATCTAGCTAAGTAGAATTGTGAAATCAATTTTTGTATGGTAACAGAAAAAACTTTTGAACATGTATACACATTTATAAATAAGCATCATTTTATGATGTATACTAGAAATTTATTTTACTTGAAATTTAAATGTAGTCTTTTAAGTTTCTAAATGCCATTAAATATCTAAATATAGCTAAATATACACTGTAAAATTAATGCTAATTTCCTGTGCCAGGCATTATTAAACATTATGGCATTAATGTCATTTAGAACAACTCCTTTGAGTTCTTTTCAAAACTACTTCAGGTCGTGCACAGTGGCACAGTGGCACAGTGGCACACACCTGTTGAGGCAGGAAGACCGCAAGTTCAAGCCTGGCCTGGGCAATTTAGTGAGACCCTGTTTCAAAAGATAAAATGGGATAGCCTTGTAGGCAGTTTCTAGGACTCTGAAACAAAAAACAACAAAGTGGAGAGAGAAACGAAAAAATCCACTTCATTGAAACTTTGGTTGAAGTGACTATGATTGCATTGCAGAAATATTTTACCTAAATGGTGCACATTCTATCTGCCTACTTTTTTTCACATTTTGCCCCAAAAGTCCTTTCAATGGAACAGAACAACCGAGAACTTAAGGTGAACTGTAGGATGAAAGGATGTTGTAATAAATAAACTCAGTGATAAAGCAGTGTTTTAGAAGTAGCAAGTATTAATCACCTAGACCAAAGGCATGGAATCTGATAGCTACACAGGTGATTCTGTAACCTGGCTTGGTAGCTGGTTCTTGAATTAATTGACATTAATTCAGCAAAAACTTGTTGACTGCTTAATATGTGCCAAGCATTGTGCTGGTAACTGTGAACACACAGGTTTAATTCTTAGTCACTGTCCCTTGGGTGCTAATGGGAGAGGCAAACACAGAAATAGCACGCTATAGGAGTCTCTTAGGTGTGCCCAGTGTTCTGTGATATTTCTGAGGAAAGCTGCCTCATCCAAACTTGGGCAGACAGGTTTCTTGGAGGATTGTTTAGAGATTATGTGATGATTTCTGGACCGAGTAAGGCTTTATAAGGCATGGCATTTCCAGGAATTGGAAGGCAGCTGTGCTAACCACTATAGCACCAATGCCTCTTAGGGATTGGAAATGGGTTTGTACAGTATATTCAAAAGCTTAGTGATAGCCAGTGGTATATCCTCATCAGTAAACACCATATAATCCTGTAACACTGGGATACAGGGCAAAAGATTGGTAAAGACACCATACCAGAGAAACAAAAAGTGACTAGGAATAGTATTAATGAGTGCTGTTGCGTTTGCACCAAATTTTTAGTAATCCTTTCTCGCCTTACATAGGATGACAGCTTTAATAGAAATCTTAAGCATTATATTTCTCATATAACAGCTAATCAGTACATGATAACTGGTGCCTCACTAAAGAGCAGGAACGATGATTAAACTGAACAAGCATGAATGGCTGTTGTGCCAAATACACTGGCCCAGACAAATCCACAGTTTACATGGAACTGGGTTTCCTTGTCCCACATTGTCTTGTTTCTTTCTTGTTCCTGGGACAGAACGCCCAACACGTATGGTTTGAAGTGGGAGAGATTGACTTTGGCTCCCAGCTTCAGTCCATCATTGGCAGCTGTAAGGCAGAAACAGCGTGGATAAGGCATAGCAGAGACAAAAGGTACTGGGTACAGGGCAGCTGGAGAGCGGAGAGAAAAGGGATGCGCTGGAAACAGCAGTGCGCCCCTCCAGGTCACGCTGCCAGTGACCACCTCCAACCAAATCCCAGCTCCTAAGAGCACTTTGGTACTGAGCTCATTGTGGATGAACCCACTAAGGAGGACAGCACCCCGATCCACTTAGCTTCCAAATATATGACATTTTGTGGGACATTTTAGATCTAAACTGTAGTGTACTCCTCTTGAAATGCAATGTTAGGGCCGGGGATTTAGCTCAGTGGCATAAGCAGCTGTCTAGAATGCAATGTTAGTTCTCTCAGGATGGAAATACTTTGGCTTTAAAAGTCACAGCAGCATCTGGGAGTGAAGCTCAGTGGTAGAGTGTTTGCCCAGCCTGCAGGAGGTCCTGGGTTTTATCCCCGATACCAGTAAAACAAAACGAAAAGGACACATCAGACACCTTGTCTAGAGTTGTTTATTAGTCATTCATTTTAAAATTATGATTAGAAAATTATGGACCAGAACTGATAAATAATATAGACTCTGTCATTTGAAAAACTGTCCATATCAGTTGGGCTAATTATTTGATCTTCTCTTGCCTGACATGCTTAATTGAGGGGCTAGGGATAGAGCTCAGTGGAGTAAGCGCCTGCCTGGCTAGCACAACATCCTGAGTTCGATCCCCAGTACCACAAAAAGAAAAAGAAAAAAAGAAAAAAGAATCAGATACTTAATTGAGAGGAGATTGAGTGAATCAGAAGATTTAGAAAAGATTAGTAGAACAAATAGTCAAGAAAATTTGCTACAATATTTGAAAACAAATCCCTTTATTTTACATTGATAAATGTAGAAGATCAAAAGTGAAGGCTATATAGGATATTGGAAGAATCTTGGCAGTTAAATGGCTATTATGCAGGCTGAGAATTCTCAGTCTGCAACGTGATATGGACGGTCAGATCTGGAATTTTTCTGAGCACTGGTATGGCCATAAGTAGGAAGTTCTGTACCCTAAAACATTGTTTCATGAACAAAATTATTAGCATATTATATAAAATTACCTTCAGACAATATATATTATAATGGACGTATGAAACAATTCTGTGTTTGGATTTGGATCCAATTCCTGTATCTCACTTTATGTGCCCAAGTACTGTCTTTCAAAATTTTAAAAAATCTGAAATCAGGAGCACTTTTGTTCACAAACATTTTAGAGAAGAGATACTCAACTTATAATACCTGTTTTTTAAATCATAAGTACCATTTTGTGGCACTGATTATCTTTCTCAACATCAAGTTGTAATGAATGGGGTTCATGCATAAAATAGGCTTAAAATTGAAGGTGAAAAACATTGCAACTTTTTATACTTTTAGGTAGGCTTTAATTATATTTTATGTGAATTTCAGTGTATACTGTAAAACATATGTTGCACAAAACTTCAGTGATACTTGTTTCTGTCTGTTGGGAGATACAGTAACGTGAAAGAATAATCATCATTATTTTTTCTTTTGAGGTTGAAAGTCTTTCTAAACGATATGAAGAAACTTACCTTAAAAACAAAGATATAGATGCAAGATTATTTTTGGATCATGATAAAACTCTTCAGGCTGATCCTATAGACAGGTATTACACATGGTATATTTTTATAGATATGCTTTTGATACAGTTTAATATTGATATAGGTAGATTAAATAACTTTTTATTAATTTAGTGCCTTAGAATTTATAAAGATTAACAATATTCTTAGCATATAATTTATTAACAAATAACAATTTATGTGAATTGTACTCAACTATTATTTTTCTGAGTAGCTTCATAATAATTTTTAAAATGTGCACCAAAAGAAAATAGTTGCACTAATTAGTTTACTCAAGTAATGGTCTCTTTTTTCCTGTTCTTTTCATCTACTGTTGCCTACTTGGTTTTTAAAAATTTATACAAAAATATATTCTCTTGAATTATTAATACACTTCTCTTGAAATACATTCTTTTGAACCATCCATGCTAAAATGTAGATGGTTGGAAGTAATTATAAAAATTTTTGAATGATTATAAGTAGGTTAATTTTGTGTCTTTCATATGAAATATTTTAATATAACTTCAAAATGTTGCATATAATTTGGAAATTGCATGCAGTAAAGTGTTTTAAATTAAATTGAATTGAATTTATCTTTTCTAAGAGTAGGAAAATTTACTGGGGAATAGGAAAGGGAAATAGGAATAACTCCTAAGAGACAGGAGGGGTCTTGAGTGGGTTGCCAGTAAGCGCATTTCTCTGAGAAAGTTTTATAGAGCAAAGTCATGAAGGGCAGTTACAATGTGGGTTAAATTATAATCAACCAGTAAGATTACAAGGATAGCCACTTAGCTAATATTGATCAAATAGTAGCAAGGACATATGGAGAACATCATTAACCTTACTTGATAACATGTAGTCTTAGTTTTGTCTTTAGTCTTACTCTTAGTAGTCTTAGTCTTGGTGGAAGAGGATGGTCCACTCCTAATGAGTAATGGTTTATTTATATGGGAAATATCAAAAGGGTGGTACCAGTAATCTCAAGCTTCATTAGGGAAATATGTAAATCTGGCCATTGTGACTTCAATCTTCTTCAGATGGGCCTCCAGCCAGTTCTTGAGATGTTCTCATCTTCTGCACTGACTCTCTTGAGGGCCCAGCCCTGCCTGACTACATATAATATTTAGCTGTCTATCATATTACCCGCTATGAAGAGGTATCCCTGATTGTGGTTAGGGAGAAAGGGTGTAGTTTCTGTCTAGGTGCTTGGAACTGAGAAGAGTTAGTGTAGGGGAGATTGCATTTAGGGGCCTTCTCCAGAGAGCTAACTACTTGGCCTTGGCTAGAAGTTGTGTTGCTGTTTAGCAGTTATGAACTCCCTTTACAAGGTCAATCTTATGGCTCTCAATAAAAGGAGTCTGGCACGTTTGTCATGATCACTAGGAGTTTGGCAGCCTCTAGACAAGAATAAACAAACTTTCTAAGACATTAAAGCAAAGCATAAGCACTAAACTAGAAAGGCAGGTTGGGGAATCAGCCATATGTAGAAACTGCTCTTAAGGGACTGGAATAGCCATTGTAACCAGTTGGCTCTTAGACCCCTGTACTGATGGAGGTTATCTACAAGGCTGATATTTCTTGTCATAAGTCCCTCTACTTTTAGCTGCAAAAATGTGGTGAGTTAAAAAAAATATGATGAGTTTGATGGTTTTGAAGGACAATTTTAGCTAAGAAATTTAAAGATTTCATGGATTTCTGGCCCCATAAATGGATTAGGACATATCTGAAGAGGAGGTCTGTCTTACTAGCAGAGAGAGAAAAGTCCAAACCTGTAGCTCAACTCTTAACAGAGATTTAAGAAAGGGCACTAACAGCGCTGTCTCAGGTCACTCTGGGACAGCAGATACCAAGAGATCACTGAGAGAGGTTTACTTCTCACCTCACTGAGGAGTGCAGGTGGGGACCATACATAAGTGGACATTTCTCTGCTGGTTGCCCAGTTGGTCTGTTGGCACCCAGTTTCCACTGAAGAGTCCTTGGGTACCCATTGGTGCCCAGTTGGGTGCCTGGCTCCTCAGTTGCTCTCTCAGCTTTTACTGGTTCCATACTACTGGGTATCTGTCTCTGGAAAGGAATCCAGTAGCCTGTCTGGCCAACATTAATCAGAAGGTGCCAGGGAAACCTGTCCTCTTCTTTGAGAGTGGCAGCTGCTCTAAGAATGGTTAACTAGCTGGTAGAGTAATTACTGTTTCTTAGAGTTCTGTAAGGACATATAAAGATTGTGTGCATGTATATTTCCTAGATATAATTCATTTTACAGCATTTTACAATTTACGTTTTGGTTAGTATCCGAGTCTGCTAGGGGAATGCTGTTACCTTTCCCCAGTGCTGCCATCTAAAGTAAGACAACAGGCTATCTTGTTAACATCAAACAAGTCAAGCAAGGGATACAAGTAAATTCAGCAACTCGTTAAGTCTAAATGTAGCATAAAAACAGGAATACAAGACCCTGCCTGCAAAAATAAAATGTCCTATCAAAGAAACAGAGAAACATTATAACCTCCCCATGCTCTCAACTTGAATCTATCAGCATTTTAACAAAAAGGCAAGATATAAATGACAAAAAGGTGACAATTTCATTTACCTAAATGAGTCATAATCCAGAATCCAGTTGAATTATTTAGGGGGTGCCATGAAACAAAAGCAAACTTGTACCTCCTTCCAAAGATCTTGATGGGCCCTCCAAGATGATATAGGGGAAAAATATGTAACTCCCAAGCTGCTAGATACATGAGTTCATGTTCCACAAAGTCAAAGAATGACTTCTAGGGAACAACAGAGGTGAAGAGTATGAAATTTTGGGGGGCACTAGGAATGGGGAGTAGCAATAGCTTTTGAGAGACAGGAGGGGTCCTGAATGGGTCACTCAATATTTTTAATTTTTTATAAGCAGAAATAAAATGTTAAAAGGTATCATGCATTGAAAAACTTGAGCTTCAAAATTTTTGACTTCTGAATAGCTTGGTTATTAATACCACTAGCAAGAAAACATTTGACTTTTACTTTCAAGAAAATACTGAATAGTGCAACTCTTTAATGGAAAGAGACCCACAGTTAAAAACAATGGTGAAAAGATAATTTATTTAGGTACTGGTTGAATCACCTATTTCCTGTCACTTCTATCACTGACTTACCATTTTGTGTGAGATATTATGAAGCAACAAGAGATACCATACTCTTCAGGCTGATCCTGAAGTCACATTTTTGACTGATAAGACAAAAATTGTAAAGTTTCTGTATGAATGACTTTGTGTGTTATTTAGTTTTGAAATGCAGAGAACACCACAGAAAAGTAACCCTGATGAAGAAGTAAATGTGATTCATCCACACACTCCAGTTAGGTATGAATTTTTTTTACTTTTAATTAAATTCTTTAAACTCAGTGCTTTATAATGTTTCAGGTTTGTTCATTTGTTTCATTTTATATTTTTACATGCAAGTAACAAATATATATTGAATATTCTTTGTGTCTCAAATATTTTATGAGTTGCTTAGGTTACAAATATTAGACTTCCTATTTATTCTTAAGGAATTTAACCTAAAACATGTATGTGTTCCATCTCAGTAAAGAAAAAAAAAATCCGTTTTTGGTTAGGATATAGTCTTGAGGTCTTAGAACTTATTTTTAATGTCCTTTTTATCATTGGCTTCCCACATCTTTATCTTTGATCACGTCTTGCTGAATCTACGTCTGAACTATTTCTAGAGTCTGTTTGCTTTTCTTCATCTCTGATCTCACCTGTCTCGCCCAGATGTCTTTCTCTTGGACTTTCCATAGTAGTCTGCTAAGTGGTCTTTGTGCTGCTGCATCCATCCCACCACCAAACCTGCTCTCCACATAGCCTCATGGAGAATATTCTAGGAATATAAATCAGATCATGGTTTTAAAACTGGGTGCTTCCTGTTACAATTGGAATATAATGCAAATTTCTTAACACTGTCCACAAGACTTGAACATTGTTCTTTTTTCAGTTTCTCAGACTCTCCATGGCCTCATGCTTGATATTCTCTTCTTAAAACTCTTCCTTTCTTTCCATGGATTGCTAGCTGTTATTTTTTCTTTGTTTAGCACAAACAATGATTTTTTAAAGATACAATTCTCTTTAAAGTGTTTTCCTTTATTCCTTCTCATAGCATCTTGTTCTATTCCTTTAAAGCTTGTGTCATAGTTTATAGTCGTAAATTCATGTGTGTGTTTGCTTTTCATCACCGTGACTTTTTGTTCACTGTTTAATAATTAAGGCCTAACGTAATGCTGGGTACATGGTAAACAATCAATAATGTATTTCAAATGATTGTACAGACATGTAAACAAACGTACTTTTATGCATACTTATATAAGTATGGTGATAGAGTTATGGATAAGTTAATGTGATGGCATAGAAGAGACTTTTCTTATATTTATTCATTGTTACTAGTGCATGTTTGTAGTACAGAGTTTCTGTATTTACCTCAGGGAGAAGAAATAGGTACATGTACTAAATGTATTTTTTCATTCTTTCTTCACCTTGCCCACCCTGCCCACCTCCATCTGTGGATCTTTTTTCCATTTGTGAAAGATCTATTTCTTCTTTTCCTATTGTCTATTAGTCATTTTCAAAATTACCTATACTTGGGGATTGTCATACAAGAGAAGTTCTGCAATAGTTAAGCTTGTGTGTCTGATTTATTTCACTTAAGATGATCTCAAAGTTTATCCATTTTCCTACAAATAAGTCAAGTTTATTGTTCTTTGTGGCAGAGTAGTACTCCATTATGTGTGCATACCACATTTTCTTTATTCATTCATCTGGTGATGGATATTTGGCCACTTCCAAGATATAGCTATTGTGATTTGTGCTGTGATAAACATGGTATATGTCACTGTGGTATACTATCTTTAGCTCTTTGGGGAAGATACCTAGAAGAGAATAACTGGGTGGAATGGAATTTCTATTTTTAACTTTCTGAGGAATTGCCATACTGATTTGCATAATGGTTTATTAGTTTACCTTATCAGCAACAATATTGAAGGTTTCCCAGCCTTGCTAAGATTTGTTATTGCTTGATTTTCTTATGATAGCTATTTTTTAAGAGTCAGGTGAAATCTCAGTGTTGTTTTATTTGTATTTCTCTGATGAGCAGGGATGTTGAGCATTTTTTCATGTATTGGTCATTCATACTACTGAGAAATATATGTTAATTTTATTGTCCATTTTTATTGGGTCTTTTATTTTGGGGTGTATCTTTTTTTTTTTTTAGCTCTTTGTAAATTTTTGATATTAGTCCTCATGATCATTTCAAGAGATGCATAAAAGCCTTTAATAAAATCTGTCATCTATTCATGGTAAAAATCATGAAGAAAATAGATGTAGTAGGACTTAGTCTGGTAAAAGCCATTTATGACAAACCTACTGTGAACATCATATTAAATGGGGAACAACTGAAAGCTTTTCCTCTAAAATCAGGAACAAGACAAAGAGTGTCTACTAACAACACTCCTGTTCAGTGTACCCCCCTTTCCCTGAAAATAAGACCTAGCTGGAAAATAATTAGTGTTAAAACTAGGGAACAAAAATGCCACCCCCAATCAGCCTATCTTGCCTCATCTACCAGGAAAGGACTTCCAAAATAGAATCTTGTTTGCACAAGAAGTAGCAATGTGAATCACTAAATGAAATTATATAAAATTAAAAAGGTTTTTGCATAATGAAGGAAATAATCACTACAGTGAAAAGAACCTATAGGAGGGGAAAAAGTTGTACTGGCTACTCCTCTGACAGAGAAAAGACTTCTTGAAGTGATAGCTGAACTGAATTTTGAAACATGTGTTTCATAGAACAGGCATTTTAGGGAGTGAGAATAACATATACGAAGGCATGGAAGTTTGAAACAGTATAATTTATCTGGGGAACCGTTAGCAGCTCTCTAATGATTCACTGTAGGGTAAAACAGCAGCGGGGAGAGTAGGTGTTAGACATGAAGGACCTGGTGTGTTACCTTGTGCGTGATGTCGAGTATGGGATAAATGGGTGGTAGGCAAGGGTAAGGGTAAAGTCAGACTTGATTTTACAAGTTATGTTAGTAGTTTGTGAGGGTATGGACTGAGGAGGACAGAAGATGAGGAATAGGCCTGTCAGCCTGTCTTAGTAGTTCTTAATCAGGGTGCAGATTAGACTCACCTGACAAAGTTTTTGGAGCTCACATGTATAGACTTGACTATGAGTAAAAGAGTCAAGATCTGTTGTAGCAGTTTAGTTGAAAGATGCTGAAGTTCTGAACCAAGACAGTAGAGTTAGGAATGAAGGAGTGAGAATGGGCTTGATAAATATTTGATGAATTCATGTTTAGAGTCTTTTTGTTTGAGCATTTATGAAGACCATATCTAGTAAACATTAGCGTATCAGGCTCTTAATAGATTTAGGAATCATCAGATGGAGTTAAAATCTTAAAAATAGATATGACTGAGGGATTATCACAGCAAGAATGGTGGCAAGTGCCCAAATGCGAAGAATGCTAGCATGTAAGGACTGTAGAAGTTAGATCCTGTAGAATGAGAGGCATTGGCTTGGCAGCTTTAGAGGGTGAAGCTAAGAAAGCTGAAGTGGCCCATGAGCTTCAGGAAAGAGCAAGTGCTGGAGTATCAAATGCTTCAAGATAGTCAGTTGTCAGCACAAATGAGAGTGGCCTTTTTGTTTTAACAGTTGGTCATTTATTGCTTTAGTCATGGCTTGAATAGATTAATAGGCATGGAAGGCACAAAAGTTGCATGGCAATATGTTTCAAAGGCAATGTGCACATACCAGTTCAAAGAGGTTTGGCTAAGAGCACTGAGCATGTTTTACTAAATAATATTAAAAGGCACTGTTAGTGCTGAGCATTGCACAGTGTCTTAGATGTACTTGCTGCCCCGAAGTTGGAGCTTTAACCTTTGCTGTAGCGCGTGCGCACACACACACACACACACACACACACACACACACACTATAGAATTGCAGAATTAAAGAGATCTTTAAAAGAGATCTTTTAATTACCCAGGACCTTAATATCCTTTCTTCTTGAAAATCTCTCTGTAAGGGAGACTCATTTGATTCTACTCAAGTTACTGAATAGCTTACTGTCTTTGTCACTAGTTTGACCAATTCATGTTTTATTGATATTTAGTTTTATTAGCAAATTAGCTTTATAATTATAAAAGCTTTATTGCTTATGAATACTTAAAGATTAAAGTAAAATGTATTCCCTTGTAAAACATAGCATAATATGACTTGTTCTTTTTTTAAAATTTATTTTAAAAATAAAAGAAGGAAAACATATTAACAAACAGACATCCATTTACAAAATAGTATAAGAACAACACAAGTAATACTGAATTACAGAGAAAGTGATAGGAAATTAACAATGGTTGTTGTATTACATATTGGTATCTTCAAGGTGGTTTCTCAGGAAAACAAATATAGACATGCAAGATTGATAAAATAATCTTTTCAGTGAAGCGATAGAAGTCAGTAGTATAGCTATGTTAGCTCTCCTATAGCTATAAATATGTGTATAGATACATATATTTTCCCCTTCTCTCTTTTCTCTTTTCCCTCACCCCAGTAGCTCTTTACTTTTGAGCAGTTTTCTTTCATTTCACAATGTCTTATCATACCTCCTAATTTTTATTCACTCTTTCAGGTTCTTACACTAGTGAGACAATATGTTGATTACACATGGAGGTCTGATTTATTTTACTTATGAGTATGGTCTGTAGTTGTGACCATCTACCTGTAAAAGCCTCGAGTTTATCTTTCTTTATAGCTGAATAATATTCCATTGTATAAAAATACCACAATTTTTTATCAGTTCCTCAGTGGATGGACATTTGGGTTGCTTCCACAATTTAGCAATTATAAATTGCGCTGCCATAAACATAGGTGCACGCATATTGCTGTGATATGATGTTTTCAGATCTTCTGGGAAAATACCCAGAAGGAGAGCAGCTAGATTGAATAGGACCTAGGACCTCTAGACCTAGTTTGCTGAGGAATCTCCAAAATGATTTCCACAGTGCTTTCACCAGTCTGCATTCCCACCAGCAGTGGAGAAGAGTTCCTATTTCTCCACAGCCTCGCCAGTATTTGTTATTGGTTGATTTCTTAATGCTAGCCATTCTTACTGGGATGAGGTGAAATCTCAGTGTTGTTTTAATCTGCATTTCTCGAAAGACTAATGATATTGATTTGTTCCTTTTTGAATGAGGCCTTAGTTCAGCAATTTCTTAAGGATAAATGGGGAACATCATGTGTTAGAAAATAGTTTTAACTATGTATTTGGTTTTTTTCCCTTTAATTACTTAACATTTCTTTTCTTTTTCCTCTTCTAGAACTGTTATGAATACTATTCAACAATTAATGATGATTTTAAATTCAGCAAGCGATCAACCATCAGAAATTCTGATTTCCTATTTCAATGTAAGCCATATATGAAACATGATTTTTTGCAGTATCTTGTGCAAAAATTTCAAATAAGAAGTACTATTTTTAAAACTGTTAACTCCCATCCAACATGGAGCTATCCATTACTTTATTTCTCATCTTACTATTAGTAGTGTTGTTTTATTAGACAGTGTTTTATTTTCTTATGTTTACCATTTGCCTTGTTCACTGTTTGTTCTTGTAACTTAGACCTCCTTTCTGAGATCATTTCCTTTCTTCTGCAGATATATTCTTTAAAAATTCCTTCAGTGAAGTCAGTTTGGGGTGAAAAAAATTTTTACCCTTATTTTTTGTGAGATAATTGAGCTGGATTTTCAATTCTAATTTGATACACCTTCTCTCATAAGTCAAAAATACTCCTTTACTGTTTTGGGGTTTTTTTGTTTTTTTTTTTTAATCTTTCTGAGACAGGGTCTTGCTATACAGTTCAGGCTGGCCTTGAGCTCATTTTGTAGCCCAGGCTGGTCTTGAACTTGCAATGATCTTCCTTCCTCAGCCTCCTGAGTGCTGGGATTGCAGCATGTGCCGCCACACCTGGCTGCTTTACTGTTTTGAATATATTGTTTTATTGTTTGTTGACTCTCATCATTACTAATTAAGAAGTTACCTGTCAAGCAGTTGTTCCTTCATAGTTAATCTGTCTTTCTCCTTGGTTAATTTTAAGATCTTTCCTTTCAAGGTGATATTAGATATGATTTAATACTCATTGTAGCCCTATAATCTTTTTTATACTATACTTCACCCATTTGTATGTGCAGTTCTTGTCTGAGTGCATCACAGCTTGCAATTCCTGATAGATCCTGAATGTGGTATCTGAAAGCCCCCCCTGCATGCCCTTGTCTCAAAATGGGGTTGGAAAAGAGACAATGACAACTAGCTTTTATGTGTAGCTTGTTCCTTCACTTCTTAGTTCAACTTAAAAGAGGTTAGGACTCGCTAATGTGCTCATCTAAGGAAATGGCATACGAGGCCAAAATACTAAATTTGGTTTATGTAACTATGTGCTTTCTGTAATTGTTAACAACTCATTTAATATACTAACTTTATTACACTAATAATATGATTATGTCATATTCTGATGTCACCTCATGCTATGTTCTGCCCAGGAATTAGCAAAGTAATTTCTGTTATCATATAATGGTGTTGATTCAGAACTGATTTTATTTGTCCAATTTGTATAAGGTTGCTTTTGTTTATGCATTGTCTGTAGTGGAAAAATATTTGCCAAAACATTACCAAATTGGGTGCAGACCCAATTACCTAGCATTTTTTTTTTGAAGCAAAGGAAAATGATGGATGTTAAATCAATGCTAATCTTTCCTCAGATACCAGTTCGAATAGTTCCTACAGTATTTGGAGTGCATAGGACTTTTTGCTTAGTTTGAATTACTTTAGTTGGGCAGAAAATTCAAGGACCTGCTTTGGGAGTTCAACTTAAACTCTAGCTATTTTATTTATTTTTGCAGTATTAGGGGTTGAACTCGGGGGTTTGCACATTGTGCTATATCCCTAGACTTTTTTATTTTTTATTTTGAGACAGAATCTAACCAATAATCTAAATTTTCCAGGATGACCTTGAACTTGTGATTCTTCTGTCTCAGATTCCCTAGTACCTGGGATTTCAGGTGTTTGCCACTGTGCCTGGCTAATTCTTAACTTTTCAGTGAAGCTTTATAGGTTAACTATAAAGAAAGTTTTTGTTTTTGTTGCACAGTGCTGGGGACCAAACCCAGGGCCTTGGGCATATTAGCACTCTACTACTAAGCTACAGTGCAGCCCTGAGGTTCATGTGGATGACAGATTGCTTTGAAGTCAACATGTCTTGAAACCATTACCTTTTTAAAAATTTTACTTCTTTATTCTGCCTTCTTCATTTTTAAAATTAATGCCATCTTCTATTTGTGTATATCTTTGAATCTGTGAATGTTTTAATGGAAATTTTGGTAACAGTGATTTTATGACAGAAAATTCTTTGTTATAGGTTTCTAAGATTTGTTCTTAGAATCCTGCTCTTCTCTTTCAGGGATATAAAATTGTTCATATTGTAAGATACGAAATTTTTGAATGTCAATGTATATATTACAAGAAAAATATAACTTTAATGTTAGAAAGTTTATTTTCTGATGTATAATATTTTGAATGAATTTGACCTGTAAAATATCAATCTTTAATTATAACTGGTAAGAATTATGTTTGTGATATGTTTTAGTTTAACAATATGAACTAGTGAATATTGTATCATACTACTCATTTTAATATATCATCCTGTGGTGTGCTTTAATTATTAAAGTTGATATAGTCCAACTCCAAATGATACATACTCATTGGAACTTCATTTGTAGCTGCTTTTCCATCTTGTATATCTGAAAATGTAGTTAAGTGAGTTAGCTAATTCTTGCTTCTTTTTAAGTATAGTTTTAATTTAGGGAATGCTAAGCTCAATCTTAGTTTTACTTTATTTCATTTTGATGGGGGGGTAACATACACCCTAATGCAACTTTTAATTGAAGATATTTTATGAGATTTTATTTTGGATGAAAGAGCTAACAAATCTCTTTTCTAACCTGGCAATGGAAAATTTGGGTAATTTTTTTTGTTGTATTCCAGTGTTTTTTGGTCACTAACATCCAGCAAAAAACTATTGTCTATGTATTTTCTGTACTTGTGTTTACCTTGTTATTATGGAAGTGTTCTCACACTTTTATAAATAATTGAAAACTTTACTATGCAATGATAATTTTAGTTCTGATTAAGCAGTGTCTTAATATTGATTTCTGCTTATATTTCTTAAAGAATTGCACAGTGAATCCAAAAGAAAATATCCTGAAAAGAGTGAAGGATATTGGACACATCTTTAAAGAAAAGTTTGCTAAAGCTGTGGGACAGGGATGTATTGAAATTGGATCACAGGTAACTTGAGTTCATTTTCATTAGCACTACTTTATAGCAGTAATTTTAAAGACCTGTCTGTCCAGACTGTACATTACTCTAATAGTATATGTCTAGTAGTATAACATAGTGGTATACAGTGTATCCCAGCTACCTCTGTATGCTGTTATTTATAAGAAGCTTTATGGAAAACCACTTCCCATATAAAACAAAAAAAACAAAAGCACACAGGCCAATTATATAAACTTTAGAAATTATAACTAAAAGAAATTAAAATCATTAACTCAACTTTTCATTTATATACTTTGATTTCTACATGTATGAATATTTGTGAATGAAATTATAGTATTTATGCCATTTGTTAGTGATGTGATTGCAGGCAATCTAAAATAAAAAATAAAATCAATACACTGGATAAGAATATGCTCTCTGGACTTACAGTCTGGGTTTCTATCTAGTTATGCTATTTACTGTCTGTGTGCTGTTGAATATGTTGTTTAACTTCTTTGAAATTCAGATTCTATATTTGGTCTGCTTTATTGTGTGGCATTAATGCAAGTGGTATGTAAAAATAAGTTTGCAAATTGTAATTCTCTGTACATATTTATTCTAGTGCAGGGAGGTTTATATATTGATGACCTCAGTGTGTTGAGCAAGCAACTTGAAAGTTCTTTTTGGTTGTATATAACCTGTGTGCTCTTAATTTGGAATGAAGGAATATGGTTTGTTTTTGCATATATGTCTATATAAATCAGAAATTTGGTTATTCTTTCAACTGATAGGAAACTGGTTATTTGGTTAAAACATTTTTGCTGATAAGTTTTGTGTGATTTTTGCATGTGCCATTCGTGCTAAGTTTTATAGCAGAGACTGTTCTCTTAACAATAAATATGTGAAATGCTTAAAATAATACTTGGTATATAACCTCTCTGTAGTGACATAGACTGAAGGAAAATCAAGTAGCAGACCTACCCTACTGATAATTTATTGGTAGTGTTAGCTTTCCCTTTATACACAGGTCTTATTTTAGACAAGCTACCTATTTGTGTTCTTTTAGTAGCCAAATTCTTAATAAGGGTATTAGGAAGTGTATTTTAAGAAAAAATTTTCCATAAATTAATAATTATGATATTCTAAAATAGCAAGATCTTATACTTCTTTGTAGCGATACAAACTTGGAGTCCGGTTGTATTACCGAGTGATGGAATCCATGCTTAAGTCGGTAAGTTAAAGAGAATATAGTGGAAGAATATTCAGTCCTGACATACATGAGGCTTCATTTAAATTCTTTTTGAAATTATCTGTTTTAGGAAGAAGAACGATTATCCATTCAAAATTTTAGGTAAATTTTTTAGTTTTAGTAAAAATACTTCTTTTTTTTATAAAAGTAAATGTTTAAAATCATTCTTTGTTTCTCTTTTAGCAAACTCCTGAATGACAACATCTTTCATATGTCTTTATTGGCCTGTGCTCTTGAAGTTGTAATGGCTACATATAGCAGTAAGTTAAATTTTAGTAAACAGACATTTTAGTTCAATTTAAAGTTTTAAAGAAACCCCAAGTGTGTTGTGTTTTTTGGAAGGGGGTTTTAAGGAGAAGAAATGTATATTTTAGATCAATGTGTTCTGAAGAATCTAACAGCCATAAACAATTTGAGTGGCTTATTATCTGAATCATTTCAGGTCACCTTGAGGATGATGTTTCATTAGGCCCTATTCTGAACTTACTGAATCTAGGAAATCCTTTTAGAGACCTGTAAGATTGTTAAATGTAGAGTAGTATTAAAGAACAGCCAGTTGGCACCTCTATGACTGTGAGACCAAAGGTCAGAGCTGGGATTCTCGAAACTTGAATGCTTGTTAAGCCAACTATGAAAACAGTAATTTAGTGCTAAATAGATCAAAGGCCAATAAGCATTTTTTAAAATATAGTTTAAGTATGTATTACTTCACATAATTTTGAAAATATTTAAAATATAATTTCAAGTGTTACAAATGTTTTTTTAAAAGATTTGCTTATAGAAGAATATTTGTCTAAGGATACAGATGCATACAAAAGATGAACTATAATTAGTAAACACATGTAGAAAACGGAATCCTCCTTAATAACCGAAAACTGCACATTTTAAAGAGAAACCCTTTTGTTACTGATGAAATTAGCAAAATTTTCATGCGCCTTAGCCTTTCTCCACCAAGGATTTAATGAGTATTAAAATGGATATGGTAAGGAACTGCTGATAAGATATACACCTGTCCCTAATATAAGTTTAGTA
Source organism: Dinomys branickii (assembly GCA_004027595.1). NCBI lineage: Eukaryota > Metazoa > Chordata > Mammalia > Rodentia > Dinomyidae > Dinomys > Dinomys branickii. The sequence continues at coordinate 237,792 of PVLD010000263.1, read as the reverse complement.
TATTTAAACCTTTCAAATTTTTGTATAAATCATGAACTTTTCCTCTCAGGAAAACATAGGTACACATACAATCAAAATTTGGAAGTCTATCTTTTGGAAGTCTGTAGACTCCAGCATAAAAAACTTAGCTCTAAATAAAAATAGTTTAACCTTTCTACAGTATTAAGACCTTCCAAATAAAAATACTTAGTTTAAGTCTTAACATTTCACATCTATACATGTTTTCTTTCATTTTTAGGAAGTACATCTCAGAATCTTGATTCTGGAACAGATTTATCCTTCCCATGGATTCTGAATGTACTTAATTTAAAAGCCTTTGATTTTTACAAAGTGATTGAGAGTTTTATCAAAGCAGAAGCCAACTTGACAAGAGAAATGATAAAACATTTAGAAAGATGTGAACATCGAATCATGGAATCCCTTGCATGGCTCTCAGTAAGTAACTAGCTAAAATAAAGATATTCATATGCATATGGCTAATAAATTATCTGTTAGAAGTATATCTTAACATCTACCTTAAGAGTAAATATAAAAGTTAATGAATAATGTTATTTCAGTATATAACATTATTCAAGCCCAAGAAATAAGTGAAATATTAAAATAGTCTTATTTGAGTTCCCCAGGTCATCTAATATGGTGATTCATTTAGGAATACCTAAGAAAACATGGCACTTTAAAATAAAGTCCAAGTATTTAAAGTATTTAGGTAATTTATTTGAAGTGTGTCTCAAATGTCAACAAATTTAAAATTCTGAGATTATGCTATTTAGATAATTTAAAGGTACATTTTTTTCTTGTTCAGTTTAATGGGATTCATTTTTATCCCATCATTAAAGATAGTACAAAAATATACACGATTATTCAATTATTAGTATTGTTTAAAGGATTATTGTGGGACAAATTGTATTTTTTTAGGTAGTCTATTTATAGAATAGAAGTTATCAAAAAGGATGTTGTTTTAATAAAAGTGACATTTTCTATATAGTAATTATAAAATATTTTATATTTGGAGCGTTTGAGATTTTCAACTTTCAGATTAGAATGCTCAGTCAATAAAGTCTATGCACATATTCCAATATCTGAAAAGCTCCAAAATCTAAACATTTTTTATCACAGACATTTCAGATAAAAAGTATAAATCTTTTAATTTATGCCAACATATAAATGGCAGTAGAAATTAAGACTTCAGTTACATTAGAAACATGTGATTTTAACTTTTTGATATTTTACATATTCAGTGGCTAAGTGATAACCCATTTCATAGTGTTTTCTCTTATTGTCACATAGACAATGCATAGAGAGGAGTGCAGAAAATTGTTAGAAAAATGTTACACTATTATTTAATTTGGCAACTATAAGACATGCTTGGTAAGAAAAGGAGTGATTAGAATAATTTTATTAGAATATTAGAATAAAAATTTTGGAATCTTGGAGATTAAACGAAGGTAGTAAAACTAAATAGATAAATAAAATTTTAAACTAAGTGCTTTTCAGAGACTTATGTGTCTTCCCTAAAAATTGAAATCAAAATTACTAATCTGAGATTAGTCGTTTCTTTAAAATAATTTCATTTCTATAAGCACACGTGTATTAAAGGCCTGCTGTGTACCTTAGATTGAGTTAGATGTTGGAAGATACAAAGACACAAAGGCTCTGCAGGTACAGAGGGAGTAATGGGGATCGTTTGAGAAGCTGTTTGTACTCAGGCCTGCTTAGCTCCGTTATGGCATTCAAGGGCTCTAAATATTATTTGTTTATTTTTGAGAGTTTTTGGAGAAAAATGACATTCCTAAAGTTTGGAAAACAGTGTAATTTAGGATGTTGTGCAAGTCAAGGGCCTGTGAGTTTAAATCCTAAATGTGATACCTCTGAGAGATGAAATAATAGAGGACTTTTGTTTAGTCATATTTTGTCAGTGTTTGAACTTTATGTTACTTTTTAAATTATATAAAACCTAGGGTAGTAAGGGATAACTTGGTGGAGATAAATTATGCCCATAAACAGGACACTATTTTGCTGTGAGAATAAGCGGCATTACAGAGAAGGCACATGGCAGGTATGTCTGAACTTTCACAGACTCTGTTTTACTTGAAGTTGAACATGTATAGAGAAAAGTGTGTGTTTCAAGTAATAGTTTGATGACTTTTTCACAAATTGAGCACAGCCATGTAAACAGCACCCATATCAAGACCAATAGCAAAGCACAGTCTTTTGATTCTGTATCACAATAAAAATTGCCGATTACTTCTGTAAGTTAGTGGGAGCATATTCATACAGTGTTATTGACTAAGGGAAACGTTAGGTGAGGGACCATGTACCTCCTGCCTCCCTTTTTTTCCTTGTGCTGGGGATTGATGGGGATTGAACCCAGGGTCTCTCAGATGCTAGGCAGATGCTCTACTACTGAGCTCCTGTCCCCTCTCCTACCCTAATAATTTAGTGAAAGGAAGAACGCCACTGTATTTTTAATGATTCTAGAGAGAAAGAATTAAACATCTTTGCTTGTCAGTCTTGACAAATCAAGAAAGAAAGAGCACACTTCTGTTTCTTTTCAGCCTAGGGAGATTAGTAGGCTGTAAGCAAGTATATGGTGCCGGAACATTCTATTGCAAAACCTAGTAAAATGTCATTCCCTGGAAATTTTAAAGGTTAGAAATGATTTAGAATATGCCATACCAAAGGGTTAGGTTATATGACTTCCAGGTGTTTTGTTAAATCTATTAAATTTGTAATACTAGTAGGTGATTAGATCTTAGTTTCACTATTTCCTAAATTTATCAGATTTTTCTTCAGTATATCTATATAAACCAATTTATATTTAGTGCTTTATTTTCTAAATGGTCTCTCTTTCTTGGGCTGGATCTTTCTCTTGCTCCCCCATCTGTTACCTTAAGGCCATTTCTCTTATAGCAGCCAAAAAAATCTTATAACGCAGATCTTGTTGTGTTAATTCCTCAGATAAAAACTTGCTGTGGGGGTCGTGTTCATTTGGTGATGATGGAAGAATGAATACATGACACCCTGCAAAAAACAGTCATTGTACAACCTATGCAGAATAGAGAAAGCGGCAGCTTACAGTTGCTGGAAAGGGAGCACAGGAAGACTGTACTTTAGAGCACTGTACTTCAGAAGGGGAGGGGAGGAGCTGTGAGCCTGTAGGGAAGGAGATTGTAGTACTGGGCCAAGTGCTGCATGTGTGGGGAAAGACCGCAGTGTAGGGAGGGGGTACTAGTGGGAAAACTGTGGGCTTTTTGAGCAGGGAGACTAGAAAACTGAAGCTGGAGAGACCTTGACCACTAAAGAAGGCAGGAGGACTTTGCAGTGGAAAGAGCCAGAGAAAGGAGCGCAAGCTGTGTTGGCCCACATCTCTGACTGAAACGGGAATCATTGCTATGTATAGCAGATGTGACAGACTCGAAGATCTGAACTGTGTCTGGAGTTCCTGCCCAATGAATTGTGTATACAGTTAAGATTAGGAGATAATTGCTTGTAAAATGAACAAACAAAACCATGAAACTCATTTGAGAAAAAAGCATCCATAATCTTCACACTGTAACATGGTATCAAGGATATAATCCTGAAATTATCCCAATACGGAGGCGGCCAGAGGAACCAAGTGCATGTTTTTAGAATGGGGAGCTCTAGGTCAGCTGTTCTTGGCTCAAAGACTTTTACATTTCTTTAGTCTGCTGTTATTTAAACTGATAATGTAAAACTGTTGCTTCCTTTCCATGATTTAAGGTAGTGGTACTAAACTGTAGTCATTATATTCTTCACCATTTCACACTCCTGGTTAAAAAAACAAAACAAAATGTGTCAATTTCTTTTAAGGAGGTTCTTGGTGAAGCAGTTAAAGCATACTAATTTTTTTGAATCTTCACTTTGAGTATATACATATATACTTCACATTCAGTATGATGAAATTGAGGTGTGTATAAAGCTGCATAGCAAAGTGTGATAGTTGTCTTGAGGAAAAGCATTTATATTATTGGTATTCTTTTCAAGAAACACATCATTTACTTGTAAGACTGATGAGCACAGTTGTTTATTTAGGCTTAAGTATTTGGCAGAAATTTTCTTGATAATAGACAAAGAGCATGTTACTTCAAGAAACATAACTGACAGTGAACTTTGCCAGTGTGTTTTCAAGTGAAAATTAGAACCCAGGAAAACCTGTATCCACCATTATAAACTTGACACCTTCCTAACATTTCAAAGACTTCTCTGATGAAATCAGTGATGATATCAGTAATGTAATTGTTTTTGGCCTATAAAGAGATTTGTCAACATGTGGAAGATCTACATAGTCAGTGAACTAGTGTTTCCAAATGCCTAACATGTTATATAAAATCATGGATGAGTAAGAGATTCATTAAAAGTTCAAGACAGACCAGTGGATTTTAAGTGCTTAGAGTATGAAGTTTATTTCTGTTCATTGATTCTGATTCTCTACTGCAGTTTATCTTTAAGAAACACTCATTTTGTTGAATTTTTTTTTATTTTAAAGACAAAAGGATGGAGACATATAAACCAGAATAACACAAAAACAATACAGGAAATACAAAATTATAGAGAAGATAGTAGGGAATTAGCACTGGATGCTGTATTACATAATGTTATCTTCACATTTGTTACTCAGTTATACAGCTGATGGCTCGTTTGATTAATCAATTTTCTCCACCCTCATCTCTGTTGTTCTACCACCCAATCAGTCATCTTCCCTCTCATAATAACTGTACTTTTGGGTTTATTTACTCCCTCAGACTCTCACCTAGGGAAGAGACATGGCTGCTTCAAATTATACTCTAACATATATGGATGTATACAGATTGCTATGGCAGGAGGTGGAAAAGCACCATGCTCAAAGACAATAGATAGGCAGGGAACCAGATTCACTATGGTCAAGCCCCATTGACAAGCCCTCAAGGCCACTGGGGGTCCAGTCAAGTCGGTGGGGTTACCCAGTGAACCACTAGGCTTTGCCTCGATACGTCACATCCAGAGGTCCAGTTGAGTCCTCACAGTGGCCCAAGCAGACCGCTGGGCTCCAACCCAGTGAGGCTCTCTGCTGGGGGCCTGGTCGAGACCATGGGGTCACCCCCAGTGGACCACCTGGCTCCGCCCTATCGCTGTGCTGAAGAATATGAGGTGGATGAATTATTTTTTAAAATAGAAGGGATGGGTTAAATTTTGATGGAAAAGAGCCAGTAGGAGAGTTCTTTATTCCTGAGAAACAGTTTAGTGGTTGTCTTGGTTACTTTTCTCTTATTGCTGAGACAAAATACCAAACACCCAGAGAAGGAAGGGAAGGTTTAGTTAGCTTACAGGTTGTGGAGGTTTCAGTCCATACTTGGCTGGTTCTGAGGCAGAGTGGCATATGGCAGAGGGCAAATGTTCATGGCAGCAGCACACAGCAAAAACCACAATAGCAAAAGGGAGGAATGGTGAGGAAGCAGCCTCTTTTGCTCCCTTACATTGTAAACAGGCTAGGGGGGTAGCACTCACATATTCTCCATCCCCTCCTCTTACACAGGCTCAGGATGTATACAAAGTAAGCACCCTGGCTTCCTGCTGAGTCACTCAGCCAAACTTTTGGACTCCTCAAATTGACACAATATATCAACCATAACAATCCACCCCTTGTCAACTTAGCAACCAGACACATTTCTTTAAACCAGTAAAGCAGTTTTCAGATACAAAGGCATTATATTACATTAGAACCATCACATTTTGCCCCCTAAAGACTCATGCACATCCCTTTATGCAAAAGGCACTTAGTCCATCTGCAAGAGCTGCCAAAGTTACAGTTTCAGCATTGCTCAAAAGTCGGAGTTCCAAGTCTCCTCCAAGATGTAAGGCAAACTGTTAGCTATGGCTCCTGCACAAATGAAAAGTTAAATGCTTCCAACATTCAATGGCACAAAATAAACATTACCATTCCAAAAGGTACAAATGGGATACAGAGCATTGAAAGCAAAACAGGTCCAACGTCCAGCAGGGCTAACATTGTGTTCTGTAATTCCACATCCAGCATCTGAAGCAGTGTGTGGCACACTGAGCTCCAAAGGGCTTGCAGGAGTCCACCCCTGTGGTGCTCCTGGTGGTTACAGCCTCCACGGCTTCTCTCTCAGGCCCGCTTTGCTCCCTCCTTGCTCCCTCCCTGCAGCTTTCCTCAGCTGATCCACAGTCCCGTCTTTTCTAAACTTCTGAGGTCTCCAGTCTCTGGGGCACCTTCTGCTTCCCACTCACAGCCTCACACACTGCCCTCTCAGGGGCACACTGCCTGGCCTCCCAGGCCTTCTGAAATCTGGGTGGAAGTCTCTTTAACCTCAGAACTCTTGCATTCTCCATGCACCTAAAGCCAGGGCCATGTGGATGATGCCAAGGTCGGCTGCCACCTGAAGCAGTGGCCAAGTTTTCCTCTCTCTTGGCCATAGGGGTCCAGTGCCTGCATTGCTGGGCACAGTGAATCCAATTCTGAGGAGCAAATTCTCTATGCTGTCTCCATTCTGGAACCTGGTGTGGCCGTCGCCGCCATTCTGGAACATGGCATTCTTTGTCTTCCTTCTCAAGGTTAGGTCTCTCACCTTTACAGTTTTGAGGCTGCAAAGGGTGGAGACCTGCTGCTTCTTGTGATACCCTCAGGCCGTCTTTTCCATTCTCTTGTTCCTTCTCAGCAGTAGAGACCTCCTCAGCCTTATCTTTGCAGTCCACAGCTTTCCTGGAGCTTCCTTTCAGGCCAAACTTAGAACATTTTAAATCATCCTGCTGGGCTCTTTGCTCTTGATTCTCAATATAAATCTGGCTAAAAGCCCCCAACCATAGCCATGCCACTTCCCCGACATTTGACTGCCTTGAAATTTCTTTTGCCAGATTAATCAGCTTGCTACTGGCCTTAATCTCAGTCTTAGGCAAAGTCTCTGAACATGAACAAAATGCAGACAAACTTTCTGCCAAGCCATAACATACATCATCTGGAGTCCAACAACCAATACAGTCCTTACTAACAGAAACCTCCTGAACCTGGTCTTTACTGGCAGGATTTCTATCAGCCTTCTGGTCTTCCAAGCTCAGACCAGATATCTCCAAACCTTTCCAAACTCTTCCAAAACAATTTCCAAAGGCTCTTGAACCACATGGTCAGGTATAGTCACAGCAAGCACCCCACTCCGCTGGTACCAAATTCTGTCTTGGTTACTTTTCTCTCATTGCTGAGACAAAATACCAAACGCCCAAAATGAAGGAAGGTGTCTTGGTTACTTTTCTTTCGTTGCTGTGACAAAATACCCAACATCCAAAATTAAGGAAGGAAGGTTTATTTAGCTTACAGTTGGTGGAGGTTTCAGTCCATACTTGGTTGGTTCTGAGGCAGAGTGGCACATGGCAGAGGGCAAATGTTCACGGCATAAGAGCACAGCAAAAACAACTAGAGCAACAGGGAGAGATGGCAGGCTAGCAGTCTCTTTCTCTCCTTTACCTTGTAAACAGCCTACCCTCACCCATAGGGGGCCATGTAGCTCTCACACAGTCTCCACGCCCTCCTCTTCCACAGGCTCCGGATGTGTACAAAGTAAGCACCTTGGCTTCCTGCTGAGTCACTCAGCCAAACCTCTAGACTCCCCAAGTTGACATAATGTATAAACCATAACAGAAGGAAAGATTTAGTTAGCTTACAGTTGGTGGAGGTTTCAGTCCATACTTGGCTGGTTCTGAGGCAGAGTGGCACAAGGCAGAGGGCGAATGTTCATGGTGGCAGCACACAGCAAAAACCACAATAGCAAAAGGGAGGAATGGGTGGGGAAGCAGCTTCTTTTGCTCCCTTACATTGTAAACAGGCTACCCCCCCCCAGGGGGGGCAGTAGCCCTCACATATTTTCCATGCCCTCCTCTTACACAGGCTCAGGATGTATACAAAGTAAGCACCCTGGCTTCCTGCTGAGTCACTCAGCCAAGCAGCTGGACTTCCCAAGTTGACACAATGTATCAACCATAACAGTGGTTTAAAACAATCATTTTATTTTGCTCATGAGTTTGTGGGTTGGAAATTTGGGAAGACATTGACTGGACAGTTCATCTCTGACCACATGCTGTAAGCAGATCTCTGAGGCTGGAGGATTCACTTCCAAGATGCTTCTGCACTCCCAGGCCTGGCACTTTCTGCTTCTCTGTGCATATTTCCTCTCACTCGCTTCTGTCCCCCTTTTCCTCTCCCAGGTCCGCACTGCACAGTATCCTCATGGCCTTCTCCTATGAGCAGCTGTTTCTTGTAGTATTTTGGTTTTAGGGTAGTCACAGTCCTTATACAACACCAGGCCTCCAAAAGGGTTCTTTCAGTGCAGAAGTTCCATTGCTGGAAGCTGTCTTCATTTGGTCAAAGCAGTCATTCATTGGGCTTGCCCAGATTCAGGGATGGGAAAAAGCAAGGTCCATTTCAGCAGAGCATGGGGGTGGGAAATACTGCTGGCAAAAGAGGAAGAATGAGGGCATTTGTAAGGAAGATAGTGGTTGCCATAGCAAGACATTGAATAGGTTGCCATTTAATGACTTTTAAATATTTATTTTTTATTTATTGAAAGAGGGTGGAGGAAATTTGCTGAGACTGGGTTGACGGAGGTGGGTGGGGGAGTGCAAAATGATACAGTCAGCAGGCTGAGGGGTGCCTCTGCGATTGGAACTGTTGCTGTGGAGACTAATAGAGAAGCAAACTGGCGACCAGAGGACTGCACTACAGCTTCAAGGCACTTTTGAAGGTAGAAGCCATTTTAGCTCCGCCAGACTAGGACAGTGTTTGTTCCCTGACATCACCTAGTAGTCAAATGCGGGAACAGAAAAGGTGAAAGACAGATTGAGCTACGTGTTGGAGGATGGCTAAGCAGATGCAATAGTATGATAATAAGGTAGGGAAGTTGATTTTAGTTATAGGGTAATTAGAATGTTATGGTTTAGAGTCTTCAGCTGTATACAGAGGGAATAAAGAGAGTGATAAAGTATAGGGTTCTTTTTATTTTAAAGAGAAAAGAGGGCTGGGGATATATAGCTCAGTGGCATAAGCACTTGCCTGGCAAGTGCAAGGTCCTGAGTTTGATCCCCAGTACAGCAAAAATTTAAAAAATTAAAAAAAAAAAAAATAGAAAAGAAAAACAACAAAAACAAAGACAAAAAACATAAAAAGGATACAGAATTTCAAAACAAGATGATAGGACCTCAACAATGGTTGTTGTATTACTTATTGTTATCTTTAAAGAAGTTGCTCAGATTACCAGATATAGATGTGCCACACTGATCATACAATTAAACATTAACTATTCCTTTCAATAAACCAATAGAAATTAGTAATATAAGTATCTTAGCTATCTTGTATACATATATATATAGATAGATGTAGATGTATTTTTCCCTTCCTTTTCTCCTTTCCCTCAACCTAGTTGTTCTTTCCTTTTGAACAGTTTCTTTCTCTTTCACCTTATTTATTGTACCTTTCAGTTTGTATTTACTCTTTCAGGTTATTACATTAAGGAGACAATACAATGCATACACATGTGGCTCTGATTTATTTTACTTATGGGTATAGTCTCTACTTGCATCCGTTTACGTATAAAAGCCTTGAGTAATACTCTATTGTATAAAAATACCACATTTTCTTATCCACTTCTCAGTTGATGGGCATTTGGATTGTTTCCAAGATTTAGCTGTGACAAATTGTGCTGCTATAAACATGGGTGCACATATATCGCTGTAGTATGATTTTTTTAATTCTTCTGGAAAAATAACCAGAAGGTCACTAGCTGGGTTGAATAGAACCTCTAATCCTAATTTTTTGAAGAATCTCCACACTGATTTCCACAATGGTTGTACCAGTCTGCACTCCCACCAACAGTGGAGAAGGGTTCCTTTTTCCCCACAGCCCTTCCAGTGTTTTTTGTTGGTTGATTTTGAAGTGTAAGTTTTAAGAAACAGAAACTTTTAATGAAGTTTAATAGATGCAGTGAAGCAACGATAAGGGTGAAAGGTAAGAGATTTTAGTGTCAGTTGTTTCAACTTAATGTTCCAGAGACGAGGCTTCTGGGTAGGCCACTGTATTTAAAAAAATGACCTTGTGAGTGTGACTGAACTGGAATGGAGTTGGACAGTGTTGGTTATAAGAAGGTCAAGAACAAGAGGTTGCAAGAGGCTCCGTCACCCAGGAAGTGGTAGCAAGGAGGAATGTGAGCTTAGAGCCTGACGTCAGCACAGAGGGACTGGGTGGGGCCAAGGGCTAGAAGGGTCCTGAAAAGCAAAATTCCTATCTCATTTAAGAAAAGAGACTCACAATACATCGTCCAGTGTCTCAGGTACAGAATTTAGAAGCAAAAAAGTTAGAACTGTAGTGCTCTTGGGTGAATTTACCCCTAAACCATTATGAAATGACCCTCTTTATCTCCTGTAAGTGCTTCATTCTTGATATTAGTAAAACCACCTTAGCTTTCTTTTCATGAACATCAGCATGACATTTTACTTTTTCTTAAAAACTAATTTGTATCTGTGTGCATCAAATAGATTTCTTATAAGTAGCATATATTGGGTGGGTTTTTTTTTTTTTGTTTTGTTTTGTCTTTTTGAGACAGGGTCTCACTCTAGTTTAGGCTGGCCTTGAGCTTACTTTGTAGCCCAGGCTGATCTTGAACACAAAACCATCCTCCTGCCTCAGCCTCCCGAGTGCTGGGATTGCAGGTATGTGCCACCGTGCCCTGGGTCTTATTTTTAATATAGTCTGACAACCTCTGCCTTTTAACTGAGATATCTAGAAATTTTAAATTTAATGTGATTATTGATATAATTGACCTTATGCTCTCCATTTTAGTTTTCTTTTTTTATTTCCTGTTCCCTATTTTTCTGTCTTCTTTGGCACTGAGTCTTTTAATTTCATGTTATCTTCTCAAAACACTTACTTTGTTTTGTTTTATTTTGTAATTGGTGGTTTTATGATTTATGGCATACATCTTCAACTTCTCAATTTACCTTTAAGTAGTATTATACCACTAACATACAGTGTAGGAACCTTTGAGTGAGGCATTGTAGTCTTAGCTCCTCTGGAAGCTGAGGGAGGAGGAGTGCTTTGGCCTAGGTGTCCAAGAGCTCATCTCTTAAGCAAACCCTCAGCGCAGCTCGCAAGGACCTTCCATTTCCCCCTTCTTTTTGTGCTATTGTCATACGTGCTACTTCAACATAAGTTGTAAACTCCATAGAACATTAATGTTGTTTATACTTGACCATAGTTACCTTGTAAAAAGGATAAAGTACTATTACTTTATTAAATGTAAAGTGAAATTAATTAAATGTGAAATTTTACATTAAATGTAAAATGAAAAAGTACTATTTGCCCACGTATTTATCTTCCTAATGCTACTCCTTGCATGCAGTCAGATATACCTGTTTTTCTGCTTGCAGGACTTGTTGTTGTTGTCTGTAACATTTCTCTTGTACAAGTCTGTTGGTGAGAAATTCTTTCAACTTTCACATGCCTGGAAAATACTTCAGTTATGGAAGATTCTTTTTTGAGTATAGAATTCTAGAGTGACAGATGTTTTTCTTTTAGTACTTCACAAATGTTGCTCCACTGCCTTCTAGTTCGCATTATTTTTGAAGTCTACTTTATTGTTCTTTCTACGTAGTTTTAGACTTTTCTTTCTGGCTGCTTGTAAGATTTTCTCTTTGTCGCTGACTTTAAGTGATTTGATTATATCTCTGTTTAGTTTTGTTCACGTTTCTTTTGCTAGTAGTTTGGCTTGGATGTATGGCCTTATAAATAGCATTAAATTTGAGAATTTGGGCCATATCTTTTGAGATATCTTTGTTGACTTCCTTACCCCTTTCTTAGAAGATTCAAGTCACATGTATGTTAGGTTGCTTCAAGTACTGGTGCTCAGTTTTTTTTTTTTTTTTTTTTTTAATAATCCAAATGGTTTTTCTCTGTGTTTGGAGAGTCTTGGTAGTGATGTCTTCAAGTTCATTTTTTTCTCTTCCAACAAGTCTAATTTGCTATTAGTCCTGTCTGATATATATATATATATAAACAGATACTGCATTTCTCATTTCTAGATGGTAGATTTGGTTTCTGTCCTATCTTTAATATGTTTGTACTTTTTTACATTTCTGGATACGTGATGTATGGTATAGGGATTAACATTTTTTTAACTTCCTTATCTCCTAATTCTAATGTCTATATCTTTTTAAAATCTGTTTCACTTGGGTAGTTCTTCTTTTTGAGTGTGTGTGTGTGTGTGTGTTTTGGGGGGTTACCTACTTGGAAATACTTTATTGGAGATTAAATACTGTGAATTATACTTTAATGGGTCCTGGCTACTTTACTATTCCTTTAATTATTTTTTTGAGTTGTGTTTTGAGACACAGTTATACTTGTAGTTCTTTGCAGGAAGCCTGATCCTTCAAAGTTTTGTTTTTTTCTTAATATTTTTTAAACAAACAATAATCTTTAATGTGTGGCTAATTTTTCCCCACTATCTAGGTAGTGTCCCTCTGTGTACTCTTATCTACCTGAGTGCTCATCCTCATATACTACAAGGTTTTTCTGCTTTAGTGGAAATCAGAACTTTTCCTGGCCATGTGACCTGGTCCTGTGGCAAGGATGGCTCTGCTCCTTCAAGTGATTCTTTCCCTGGTCTTGGGCAGTTTCCTCTTGGAATGTGCCTATGGGTACCCCACCAGTGATTCAAGAGTAACCCCCCCATAAAAGTATTCTTTCGCTAGTTTTACTGCCTTGGCATCTTTAATTTCTCATCATTTCTGTTTCCTGGGGACCGCTGGGCTGTCTTTCTATTTCTTTCACAAGGGGTGGATACTGGGAATCGAACTCATGACCTCACGCTTGCCAGGCAGGCTCCACACCACTGAGCTAATTCCCAGTCCCCCTCCCTTTTTGTTTCTTGTTCCTGCGTTGGGCCCTGGACACCCTCCAGGCAGTAAGCTGTGGCGAATGTAGGCTAACCCTTTGTTTTCCTTCTCTCAGAGACCATTGTCTTGTGCAGTGTGTTGTTCAGTGTCAGAAGCTTACTGTTTTGCTTATGTTTCTCGGTTCTACAGTTGTTTAAACAAGTTTGGTCTGTTGAGGGTATCATTTGCATTCCTGCACTTAATGAATTGGGTCTTGTAAAAGTCCTGTTTTTAAGGAGTATTTACTTTATGGAGAACAATGAAATGCTGATTATTAACTATTACCTCAAATTTTAATAAGTCACAAGAAAGTTGAATATTTAAATGTCACATGTAACTAATTTATTAAATTGGATTCTGTCATACTCTTCTTTCTGTGGTTGCCAAGTATTAGCAAGTTTCTTTATACAATCACTTAACTTTTGATCAACATACTTTTATATAAGAACAAATCGAAAATATTTCTTTCAAACTATTTTTCCAAGTTTTAAATGAAGAGCTATTTGATGCATGAATACAGTTGTAACTGTTAGCTAGTATTTTTGGAGTTCTGGTGTGGTGACAAACTTATAAACAGAGTTTTAAGCTTCTTTGGTATTCTTTTGAAATACGACAGGAAGCTAACACAAAGGGGAGAAAAGCCTGTGGCTTTAAAAAAGTCAGAAAGGATATCTGTTGTCTATTTGTATGCCGTATCATTAACCTCTGGTGCACTTTGCACAAAGGTTTTAGTATTTACCCTGAGATTTTTTTTTATGTTACATTTTACAGAGCACTATGTCTCAGGAAGGCAAATGAATTGTTAGATAATGATTTAAGTCCCTTCAATGCTTTTTATAAATATAGGTAAGGACATGAAGCACTATGAGGCCACATTTACACTTGAAAGCTCCTCATGAATTATTTAAAATAACCATGTATTTACTTTTTTCCAGCAAGAGGAAAATGTTAATTTTTAAAATTCAGATGTCTTCTGACAGCATAGCTAAGCCATTTACCTTCCTCACTGTGACCCAGTTTATCCCTAGTACTGTGCCTTTGATTTCCTCAGCAAGGAGCTTCTCGGGTGATGTAGGGTTGGCTTCATTATTCAAAACTGCAGTTATTTCACTGCCTAAAATACAGCTTTGCTTCACAATGTCTATTTTTTTAAAATTACTTTTAAGTTTTCTAGACATGAATACCATTCTCTCCTCTTTCTGCATTTGATATGGAGTCCTGTGATTTTTAAAAAATATTTTGCCATATCTCTTGGATTTGTTTCACTAATGTTTTTAAAAATCTATTTTCATTTACACTTCCCTGGATCCGATCGTCAGTCTACAGTAAAGCTTTGCAATGAGTTTGGAAATGTGCACTGGTAGATCAATGTTTTTTTTTTTTTTTTTTTGCGGTACTGGGGATTGAACTCAGGACCCTGCGCTTGCTAGGCAAGCGCTTATTCCACTGAGCTATATCCCCAGCCCCCTGATCAATGTTAAAGTAGTCTTAAAAGTTATAGTTTTTAACTGTGTTGAAAACAAAAAGGTAGCTCTTTTGATAAAGGAAGTATTCTTAAAAAGTGGAGGTAGTTTATGTGCTAATTATTTTAAAAAGGTGTGTAGCCACGTTTACATACTTTTTGAGAGAAATGCTGAAATAGAGTATATACTTCCTTTTTTAGCAGAGCACAATGTATATCTTCTCTTGTGTTAAATGCTTATGTAAACCTAGGTTCTTCATTTGGAGCTATGTATAGTTTTAAACATAAAAATCTTTTTCATATCTAAACCTTTGCTTAAGTGATTTCCAGTTCTTGAACTCAAAGTCTATGTATACCTACTCCTTTCTTTAATCTTTTAAAATACTCTTAATGCACATGAAACAGTGCCAGAACTCACTGTGAAGAAGTATTTGTGACTTGTCCGTTCATGTCGCCCTCCTCACTGCATCATCCATAGTAGACATGTTACATGCTCTTTGTTCATGAGTTTACACAAAAAACTAAAGAAATTCAGAGATGTTAACAGCAGCAACAAAAACTAAAATCCAGCAACTCGGGAATCTCCTTTAGGTAGCTTGTAGAAACTTAGCTTTAGGAGGGATTCCTTGGAAAAAGCTCAAAACTCATTTCTTTGGAATCTTTCCTGATCATTATACAGCTTCAAAATGATCCCGTTATGTACCTGGCATTGATCTTCAAAACATGTGCATGCATCACAATCATCTGGGAGGCTCGTACAAACACAGATTACAAATTACCATGTACAGCCCCATGGTGCCCAGGGTAGGGCCAAAGAATATGTTTCTAGCATTTTTCCAGTAGTCACTGATGCTGCTAGGTTGGACAGTACTCCTTAACATTCAGTGTAGGAATAATAATAGGTAATGTTTCTGTATTTGTACAGGCTTTGTAAAAAACGCTAGTTCCTTTAAAAGTGCTACTTCCTTTACTTCTAAACATTTTTTGAAGCACAAGTGCTCTCATTATCCCCCTTGCACAGATTGAGAAACCGAGGCACAGAGAAACTAACAAACCTTCCATTGTGCACAAAGTTAGTTGGTGGCAGAGTGAGAACTTTAACTCAAGGCCTCTAGTTCCAGACACTATACTCACAACCTCTGTGCTGCCTCTTAGTGTGTATTACTTTACTGTAAGGAAGTTGTATGCCCCTTATGTTTTCTCTTGCTTGTGTCTGTGAGTGTTACTGTGTTGTAGCAGAAGGAGCCTGGGTTTTGGATCACCAGATCTCATTGAATCTTCACTGAGGCCTGGGAGGATAAACATTGCCTTACTTTATAAAGAAACCTGAGGTTCAGAGACATCGTGTAACTTGTTTTGGTGTGCTTCTGAGAAAGTTGTGGATCACTTTTTAAACTTTTCTTGCCTATAAAATGGACATAATAGTATCTTTCAGAGTTCTTGTGAACAATAAGCACTTATTGAGTGTAATCAGAAACATCACACTTAATTGCTATTTCCATTTAGTTTATTTCCTTTACTATGCATTGATTTCTTAAGAACACAGAACTAAGAACACATGTAACAGTATAGTACCTGTTAACCCTGGCTTACTATACACACAGAGAACTTTTTTCTTTTCCCCATTATCCCTCATTCTCAAAGGAAAAAATGTTCAGCCTTGCTAATGTGAGCACTGTTGACTTCGGGTGTTACACTGCATTTGGCATTTGTAATATTAGTTACGGTTCTTGTCAGCGATTACCCTGAGGGCAGTGTTAATTTGCTAGTCAAGTACAAACAAGAAGGTAGACAGCAATTTAGAAGAATAAATAGCTAGGAAATATCTTCCATACTTAACCTGTGGGAATGGAAACAGAACGCTAACTCAGAGGACCTAATACAGGGTCACAGTGTTTGAGAATTACTTGGAGAGAGGTTTGGAATCTTCAATTTTAAACTTACAGTCATTTCTTAACTAAAGTATGAGGATGAGCTCTGAAATTTTGGATTTTGTAGGAAATAGGAGAAATAGCTTATGAGATTATTTGTTCTGATTGGTGTAAGTTCTGACCAGCGGAGTAGAGGCTGTTATTAGGTAAAATTTTACACTCATTCTAGTCCAGATGTTCTTAAATTATGAGTTCATTTACCCTTAATTGTTAAGTAAAACAATGTTTTTGTATTTTTCCTTTAAAAATATTTATAGAATGATTTTAAAACTGAACTGTCAAGCCCAGTCATTTCAGCAGGCATCTTTGTGGTTCTTGGGGTGTGTGGTTTTTATTAATTTGCCTATTGCTTTTTAAGGTTTTTTACTTTTGTCAGAAATGACTAAATACCAGAAGTATTTTTAGTGTCTTCCTGTGAATGCTAGATTTAGAACATGACAAAGAAATGTAGAATAGGAAACAGCTGGGTTTGTTTCATACCCTTTGAAAGCTTTTATTATTCTTGCTAAATTTCAGTGATTCTTACCTTCATTAAAATATAACAGAGACAGTCTCTTTAAGATTTTTAAATACTTGCTAAGAATTATTCAAAGAGTAAAAAGTCTTACTATCTTTTTAATCCATTTTCCTGTCATATAATAATCTGGTCATTTTATCACTGGATCTATATTTTAAGGTAATTTATTACATACTTTCAGATCACTAATTTTTTTAATCTAATATTGCATACTTTAAGTTTTACATACTTTTAGACCACTATCTAATTTAGTCAAACCCATATATTTAAACAGAGTTTTCTGGAAAAAAAAAACTTCCAAAGTTAAATTCCAGTGAAAAATGAATGTGTTAGGGGTGGAGTTGGGACTGGTGTAAAGATTACCATGATAATTCAAGAATTATATCTCTGACCTTTATAATTATTCTCTAAGTACAACTGCATAATCTCTTGTAGAAAAACGATTATACATCTTTTCTTTATCTTTAACACTTGGCCATATTTTTCCTTCTCTTTAGTTGGTAAGATTATATTGAATTACGTGTATTTTGATCTAAAGAAGTCTTGAGACCACAACATAAAGTATAGCAATTTTTGCTCAACAGTTTTGAAACCAGTTATTTTGGTCATTGGTAAGAGTTATACATATGTAATGTATAAGTCAAATGATATAATTTTAGTGCTGTCTTAAGTATTTTTATTTAAAGAAACTAGTGCTTCTGTTCATCAAGTATTATAATAAAACTTGTTTTCCTCAGAAGCCTAGATTTTAGTCTTGTGTAAATATTTCATATTCAAATAATTAAAGTTCATTATTTTAAAATAAAGAATTACAATATGATTTATAGGTCTTAATATTTTAAAATATGAGCTGTCAATTGGTAAAATTAGATGGAATATTATTTTTTAGAGAAAATTAAATTGAAAGGTCTGTTCATGATATAAAGATTTGCTTTGTTTTGATGAACAAATCCTTTTCTTATTTTTTAGCTCCAATAACAGGGTTTTTCTTATATAACTTACACCAGTGATGGCGAACCTATGGCCATCACTGTGTTTTTCTTTTAAGGCAAGAGATGTTAATGTATGAATTGTTTTTTTTTAAGCTAAAATTTCATTATTAAGGTTTAATTGCAGGGTTGGCACTTTGTGATAAGTGGGTTTGGGGCTACAGTTTGCGACTCAGCCTCTAAAAGTTTTGCCATCAGTAACTTACATATGCAATTGCTTTTAAGAAGGAGATTTTCGCAGTTTAAAAATAGCAGACTATTAACCGCACACTTCTACCTCCTTCTCCCCCAGAAACCTGCAAAAGTTTCTTTTCTCCTAGGAAAGAAACATGTGATGAGCCTGTGTATGCCTGCTGCGAGCCGGCATGCGCGTAGACATATGTACACACACACACTCAGTCACGTACATGGGTGAAGTCCAGCAGTGCTCAGCCTCTCTAAAGTGGAAAACCTATGGAAGGAAGTGGGATTGTTGGTTCGTTTTTGACGATAGAAAGTAAATGGGGCTTCTATGAAGGATGTAACAAGGAGTACCTCAAAGCACAGAATACACAGGGAGGGACTCTGGTGGGAAAGGGAGTCACAGGGAGTTATAGGCCACAAGTAGTAAACAGAGTAGGGCAATAATGAGGAGAATTTTCCAAATATATGGCAGTGATCTTGAAACATTAACAAGAATCACAATCCTCTGGGAAGCTCACACGGACGCAGATTACCCTGTGCAGCCCCACAGTGCCCAGGCCAGGACCCAAGAATATGTGTTTCTAACGTGTTCTAGTAGACTCTCAAGCTGCTGTCTGAGCAGTACTCATTGAGAAGCAGGTGTTGAAAACGTGAAGCACCCAAATCATGACAGACTATGGGAGTGAGGAAAATGCGCCTCCCTCTGTGCTAATGTGCTAGAAAAGACATCTCGCAGACACAGCCACCCTGTTTGGTGTGCTGTGTGTGCTGCTGCTCTATACAGTACACAAACTATACAAACACAGATACCCTCAATTTAGAGTGGGGTTCCACCCTAATAAAACCATTGCACGTTGAAAATAATTATGTGTTGAAAATGCATTTAATACTCCAACTTCCCAAACGTCGTAGCTTCTCAACACAGTACACAGCAGAATGTTCTTGTCCTGTGATTACGTGGCTGACAGGGAGCTGTGACTCACTGCTGTCACCCAGTATGGGAAGAGTATTGTAGGACTTAGCAATGCCCTGAGAAAAGCTCACATTTCAATGTTTGAAGTATAGTTTCTACTTGAATATGTTTTGCTTTCGCACTATTATACAGAAAAATCATAGGTCAAACCATTGTAAGAATAAAACCATATAAGCATATGGCTGGCCTTATTCCACCTCATGTTTTGTGTACACGTGAACACAGTCCTAGTGTTTCCTGATATCAAGGACAGAAGAGCAGAAACTGAGATAAATCCAGACTTTTATAACAGACTTGGAGAATATTATGAGCAAAGGTAATTTTTCTTTGGAGGAAAATACAATAAACTATTTTACTCTTAGGTTATATCGCTCTGTACTTTGATATTTTGAATCACCTTGATTCAGTATCTCTTTATTGACCCCCACAAGAAAGGTTAGAGAAAAGAGAGAAGAAAAAATAATAATAACTAAAAATAACGGAAGATTTCCTAAAGCTAATGAAGGCTGGGCCTTCAGAAGAAAGGGCCCACTCAACATTTCAGTCATGATGAATAAATGTGGATACATTTTGGTGAAAATTCAGAATTCGAAACATGATAAGAAAATTAGAAAAGCTTCTAGAGAGAAAAAATAAGTTATTTATAGGGGAATAAGATCGAAATCAGCATTGTCGTTCTTGTGAGGAATACTAGATATTTGTAACCTAAAATTCTTTACTTGTCCTCTGTTGTCCAACATGAGGACAAAGTGAAATAATTTTTAGACACATGGGAACTCAGGTTATCTCTTGACTATTCTTTCCAAAATGAAATTACTAAAGTTACATTTTAGCACGATGAGAAAAGAAACCCAAGAAAAGGCAGATAATAATCTGAGAAAGTCTTGGGATATAAAGTACAACTACTATAGCAATGCAAAGAAAAAAAATGGGAAAAAATTTTAGGGTGCAGCAGGCCTGGGAAATTAGCAGTTTCAAGTAAGAGGTAAGATATTTCCATAAAGTATATCTTCAGGGACAAAATGGTTTTGTTTTAGCAATTATTTAACCTATTTAAATGGTAGGTCTTCAAAAGGTACAGTGTAAATTGATAAGAGTTACAGTAATAACTGCTTGTATTGACAAGAAAATTCACTTTTTTCCTTTGGGCTTGAAGAATTAAAGAAGCCATAACTTTGATGAAGAAAAGATTGTGTGTGTGTGTGTGTGTGTGTGTGTGTAAGTAGAGGACATTTATTAGAACTATGCTGATAAGTACCAGAGAAGGTTCTATAAGTAAATAAGCATCGGTTACTAAAAATTACCCTAACATGCACATGGTAACTAATTTTTTCTTCATTCTAGCCCTCTTCCTTCTGTTCTCTACTCCATTTCAATCTTGTGTTAGACCTTATAAACAATACAAAGAAGTAATAAAACCCAATCCCTTTCCTCAAGGAGCTTGATAGTCTATAGCTAGGAAGTTAAGACATGGCAATGTGAAGGAGAATGCAGTTCTCCTTTATAGCAGTCTGAAGGAGAAGAGGTTTATTTTGGCTCACATTTTTAGTCTGTAGTTGGTTGTCTTCAAGGCAGGAAGGCATGGTGCAAGGGCACAGGCAGAGAAAGGCTTCTGTCCTCATGGCAGCCAGGAATCAGAGAGGGAAAGGAGCTAGACCCTTCCAGCTACACTCCCAGTGACCCACCGCTTGTGACCTGACCATATCGCTTAACAACATACTCAGCTATTCCACTTCCATAATACCATCATCTTCCACCCCACCTCCCCATGAGTACTTGAGGCTCTTGGGGCCCTAATAGTATTTAGATATAAACCATAGTAGTATTTTAAAAATGAACTTTTCCCTTCATTTTCTTTAGGGAATCTGAGAGTTTTTAAAATGACATTAAGTTGCAGGGGTAAGGTGGTAATTTAGTAGGTGAATCTGTTTATGCTGTTCTAGAGAGATTAAAGGGAGGAATATAAGAAGCAGGTGCAGTGAGGCGGGTAATTGAAGTAGTCCTGGCATGACACAGAAACAGTGTTGATGGTGGTTATTAAATGTAAGGAAGGGATAAAAGCTTAAGTGATTAGAATGACAATCATAGGGTGTGAAATGTGCCTCGCATATTTACTCAGCCTAAAACCTTTAGCTGAAGATGCAGAAGTTAACAGAGAAGTTAAATGACTTAACAAAGTTACAGTAGCCTATAGCAAATCCCTGATTATAATTCATACTCCTTTTCTAGTAGAATTCAAGGATCATTTATTTGGCAGGTAATTATTAAGACCAGTTATATGCCAGCCACTATGTATAACAAGAGATGCCATCCAACAGCATATGGGCTGACCATTTGTTTTTGTAAATAAAGTTTTATTCAAATACAGCTACCTTTCTGATTGTGGCTGCTTTTGCGCTGCAGTGCAGAGTTGAGAAGTTGCAACAAGATTGTGTAGTCTGCAGGCCTAAAATATTTGTCTGACTCTTGAGGAGAAAGTTTGCTGATTGCAGACTTGCAACATTAACATTTTTCCTAAAGTCAAAAGTATACAGAAAGGTAGAACCAGGCATAGTGGTACACATCTGTAATTCCAACACTCAAGAGGTTGAGGTAGGGTCAAGTGTTTGAGGCCAGCCTGGCCATGTAGCAAAACCCTATCTCAGACAAACAAACAAACAAGGTATAATTGGAGAATGTCATAATCTTTGATATCCCTTTAACCCCATACTTGGGTTTCTCTGTTCTTCGTTTCTTTTGTCAAAATAAGTATGTTTCCTTATTTTGCCTCTTTCTTACACAAAAGGTAGTCTACCGTGTGTAGTCTTTTTAACACTTTTTTTCACTTACCTACGCTTTTGGGAAATCACTCCATATCAGTTTGTAGAGATCTTTCTTATTATTTAAGCTGCATAGTACTATGTATTTGTATGTGTGTACACTACAGTTTTTTCAACTAATCTTGGAGATGTAGTTTCCAGTATATAGCAATTTTAAATAGTGCTGAACTGAAATACCTTGCATCTGTACTTTTTGGTGATAATGCTTGAACTCAGGGCCTCTTGTCATATATTTTACGTAATTTAAGTTGTGTCTGCAGAGTAAGTACCTAGAA
Source organism: Dinomys branickii (assembly GCA_004027595.1). NCBI lineage: Eukaryota > Metazoa > Chordata > Mammalia > Rodentia > Dinomyidae > Dinomys > Dinomys branickii. The sequence continues at coordinate 215,713 of PVLD010000263.1, read as the reverse complement.
GTGTATGTTTGTGTATATGTTCATATTGTTGAAATTATGCCTTTGGGGTAAATACTTGGAACTGAAAATGTTGAGTAAAAGGGTAAATATATGTTTAGTTATATACTGCCAGATTCCTGTTCATAAAGATTGTGTCATAAAGTATGACAACAATATTTTTGAAGTTAGTAACATTGAAATATTTTCCCCATCTATCATCACCATTATTTTAGAAACAATCTGTTCCATTTTAATAAGGGAGAAAGGAACTAATAAAGGTTAAGAACAGCTGTTTAAATTATATAAATGTAGTTATGTTTACTTTTTTTTGCTGAAGGCAGATATATCTTTACCTTGCATCAGAGGGATCATTTTGAATGGCAAATCAGATCGGGTCTCTCCTGGAAACCCTTTGGAACTGTCTGCCTACCCTCAGCTCTTACCATGGTCTTGGCATGGCCAATATGTACATATAAGATCTCAATGCCGTCAGTCCAAACACTGTAATTTGTTTTAATCCTTTCAGTGTGCCCAGGTCCCTCCACTGGGGCCTTGCATATGCTTCTGCCTTGCCACCATTAAAGACCTAGATACATCAAAACAACTGAATTCTTACCCGGACCTGGGCTGTACCTTAAAGTCTTATGTAACTAGTTACTTGGGCTCTTAGTTCCTCAGTTTCTTCAATCTAATGTGTATTTGTATGAGATGACCTCCAAACCCTTCCAGTTTTGCAATTTGAATTTTCCAGAAGCAACTTTGAGAGGAAGATAATGGAACTCTGCACATTCATTCTATGGCTATTAACTGTAACTCAACTCTAGAATATGTATTTGTTTTTCTTAACATTTCCTTAAACTGTAATTATTTTTAAAAATCAGGAATGGGGCTGTAGCTCAGCTTTGTATGTTCAAAGCTCTGGAGTTTTTCCCCAACACATTTTTAAAAAATCACTGGGTTGTTTGAATCTATGTGAGTAAACCAAATTTTAACTTTGAAAATTGATTAATATTATCCTGTCTACTGGATGTGTTTTTACCACTGCTTTTCAAATGAAAGAGAGATATTTATATCCTTTTAAGAGGTTGTTGGAGTAAATCTTTTTGAGAGAGGGAGGAAAAGGAACAGGGCTGTAGAAATTTGCTTGGAATTAATTTCCTATTTTTTTATATGGTAGGTTGCCTTATTTAATTGATACTGTTTTTCTCTAAAACTGTCAGACATTAAGTAAAGATGATGAAGGTACAAAATAGTAATTTGATAATTCATGATTTTAGGAGTATGTACATGTTGATTTCTGGAAAATATTGCTAATTAAGTAATAGTGTTCATCATTAAATAATCTAGTTGGTTAAAATAAGTTCTATAGTGGTAAATTTGTTCATTAATCCTACTGAATTTGTAATTTGTTTCTTAATAGTCATGTTATAAATGGGTAATTCAGTTTCCGTGCCGGCCCAAAAGAGTTTTTGAAAGTTTACTGTAGGATTTTTGACATTTCATTCACATCTAAATGATTTCCCTGCAAATATTTATTTATAACCAAGAATACCAGGTCACATCTTCCTTCATTTGTGACCTCTGGCAGTGGACTGGCATGCAGGAATTTTAAACGTTTGGGTTGTAGGCAGCAGCAAAGATTCTTTCAGGCAGTAGTAGCAGTACTGACAAAAGACAGAGCGTTGGGGACCTAAGATAGCTCAGCCAAGTGCGGTTGCTTTACTCTTGGTAGCTGCCTCCCATTCATAAAACAAAGGCTTGTCAGTTGAGAAAGCGAAGTTTGCTTCATTTTCTATTTTCTGTTCCTCAACTGAAGGGCTAATTTCTTTAAATACTAGTATCTGTAATTAGGATTTTACTTAAAATTTATTTTCAACATGTTGAATGTAAATATTAAGGTTTACTGATAACTCCTTGATAAAATGTCTTTAGTTTCTCTAATAATCTGTGGATATATTATATACAATGTGTATATTTTTAAAACTAGTTACCTAGTAGATATTTTCTCCGAAAAGACAGTATTTCTAAATTCAGGACCAGTTAGGATGCTGTAAAGCTATTTCCCACACTGGAAAATTTCTCTGAGCTTTGTTTCTTTGAAAAAATTAAAGTGAGATTAGTTAAATAATCTACTTTTTTATGAAGATGTTAAAAACAGTGGCACAGTTTTATTAACGGAGAAATTGACATGTCCTAACATTTTAAGGAAATAAAAAGTAAGTTCCTCAGCATTCTAGTATTAAGTTTACCGAATAAAGGAAAAATAGAAAACCCTTTATATAATTTACTTTGAATTACAGCATTGACAAAGTAATTTTATTCTGCTACTTTTTCTTTACATATAGGTAAGAGTTACTCAATATTTAAACTTTTACATGAGAAAGCTAGTATTTGCCACTGCATTATGTAGTACTGCTTTGTGAGTAATCCTACAGAACTTTTAATCATATAATCCTCCTGTAGACAAGAAGTCCAATGAAAATGTCTTTGTGAGCACAGTCCTAATAACTATCTGATGTTTTTGCTAGTATTTTAAAGTAATACTCATGCTTTGTGATCTGCCTTAGGTTTTACTCCCTTATCTTTAAGCAGGAAAATTTCTGAGAAATCTAAAAGTTAACACAACTCCTAGCCTCTTCCTTCCAGATCAGTAAACTTACTTTTCAGTTGAAAACAAGTTTTAAAGAATGTTAAATGTACTTTTCTTTTTTGAAGTGTGACACCAAATACAGGAACCTCAGGTTGATTGAATAAACTGTGTTTATAGTATATATTACTTATTTTGGGATATAAAGAATCATGCTTAATATCTTCACTAGTTTTTTGTTTTGCTTTTTGAAGAATTGACTTTGATTTAGGTTTACCTAAAGACCGTGGGTGCCTAAAGAAAAATCCATATTGCTGTATTATTGAAAACAGATTTACTTAATCTAGTAAATGATTGTGATTTGTCTGAAATCATTGTATCTTAGTCATTTCTCGCCCTTTTGACTAACATCAAGCGAAACATTGTAGCCCAAGCCCAGAAAGTAATAAAAGTAAAATTTACATCATAAAAAGTCTTTGTCTGGGTTGTATTCAGACTTGAAAGATTAAGAAGGCAAAAACCGATAGGATTAATTCTGAGTTTGATTTTATGTCCTTTTTCTGACACAGAAAACATTGTTTTTTGGCTAACTTTGGAGAACTGGTTTAATTTGAGGGTAAAAATAATATATTAAAAAAGAAACGTTTTTGTGTAACTGATACTTCTATAATATAGCTCTAAACCATACGTTTTCTATGTTTTGTGAAATGAAAATATAGTTGTGTTTAGTTATTTGGACTTACAGTTTTGTTTCTTATGTAAGGAACTCTTATTTATTATATTGTTTTGACATACACTAACATTTTGCCGACTTGAAGTAACATTTTCAAGTATTTAATATTTGGCCTAAAATGGTTAAGAAGAGGGAAGGTAAATAAAACATGTTAGACCTATGTCACTTTCTAAGTATAAAGTGTTATATTTCATTATCTCTGCTGTTTCTCTGACCTAACCTACTTCAAATCCAAGTTCTTTATTTTTGTGACATACATATACTTTTAAAATATACTTCTAATATTTTATTTCTTTAAATATTACTTGGCAAAATAACATTTTATTAATTTCCTCTTAATTTTTGTGGCATATACCATTTTGAAATTGAGTGTTACACTTTGAAAATGAATCAAAATAGTACTTCTAAAGCACACTAGTTAAGATTGTTTTTATGACTTGCCTTAAGACCCTTAAGTATTAATCTAAAATTGATAATTCTTAAAATTATCAAAAGTGTTGTCATTCTTCAGAAGACATTTTTAGCTAGTTTTGAGGAAATATTTGAAATGTTTGAGATTACCTGCTTTATGACTAATAATTTTAATTCAAAATGAAACATAAAATACATTGAATTAAGCATTAAATACTTAAACATGAATAAGCAATTTAGGATAAACCACTTAGAATAAACAATTCAGCAAATTATAAAAAGGAATAAAGAAATAATTTAAAAGAGTACAGATGGCCACCATGATTTAAATCAGTCACTTTTAGACTTGAATAACTTTTTAAAGGGCTTTTTTTTAATGATGAAAGAACACATTAAAGTGAAAATAAACACATTAAAGGAAAATAAAATGGAGAATATATCAAGAATAGAATATATTTTAATGCTTAACACATTGAATACAAATATTCTTTAAAAACATGTATACTGTCCACATGTGAATTTTCTTTCCGAGGAGAAAAAGTTTTCCAAGAGGACACTTTTCACAGTTGCCGGAGTTTGGAGGTTCCAGTTAAGGTCCCAGTGGTTTTATTTCAGATAGCTTATATTGTAGATTCATTATCAGATACCTTTTTTAAGGTCTGTAGGCTGTGTTGAATAAAATTCTCTGCTCCTTGAACTTCAGAGAATCTGGGGTCGCTTCTCCTGACAGACCAGTTTTTCATTTTTATTGAATTCTGAATTGTGTCCGATGTGAAGTAATAAACTATAGGGTCAAAACAGCAGTTGGAAACAGCAATGCAGAGAGTGATTGGATACATTGTCCTTACTGCTGCCACTACTGAGCAATTAACAAATGTTTGTGTTCTCATAAGAGAATATAAAATAAGGTTGATATTGTAAGGCACAAAGCAGAAACAGAATATAACTAGGTGTACAAAAATCATTTTTAGAACTTTAGTTTTGTTTATTTTGCTTCTACTTAATGTAACAGGTTTATTTAAAGTTCTTAGCACCATACTAGAACAAGTTACGTTCAAAATTAGAGGAATAAAAAATCCCACTATTTCGATGAAAATTACAATCCTTGAGAGGTAAGTTTTCCACGTGGCTTCTGAAAAGTTTTCAAAGCAGGTTTCTGAGGTATTGTTAGGCTGTGAGTTGGTAGACTGGAAAAACACTGCTGGTGCACTTCCTCCCATCACAGTTAACCACACGGCAGTGCAAACAATCTTTGCATTTCTTTTGGTTCTTAGGGTCTTTGACTTAAATGGGTAGACAATTGCCAGAAATCGGTCTACACTAATGCAAGTTAAAAAAAAAATGCTCCCGTACATGTTGGTATAAAACAACATTACAGAAATCTTACAGAGTAAATCTCCAAATGGCCAATTCCGCGTTGCAAAGTAAAAAATCCTGAAGGGTAAAGTGAAAACGAAAAGCAAGTCTGACATTGCCAAGTTAATCATGTACGTTGTAGTTTCATTTCGCACTTTGAGGATGCAGATGAAAATGTATATGGCAACACAGTTGGATATTAAGCCAAGCACAAACACCATGCTGAACATGCACCCATACAAAGTGTACTTAAAAGAGTCATCATACAAGCACTGGGAGCCGTTTGCGCTTACCATTATAGCAGCACGTCCAGCTTGCAGTGTGAGGGTCTTTTGTCAGCTGCCGTCTCCTTTGGTATTCAGATTTAGTTTGCTGTAACCTCCAGTATAGTTGCACAATATTTGGATCTTTGGGCAGCTTTATAAGCTACTTCCTTTTTCTCTGAAATCTCCAAGAGAAACATGAAACTTACTGCTCCAAAACTCCTAGTTTTTTAACATGAAAGTGCTCTCATTTTCTAGTCTCCAGATAATCCATGAATCCAGGGCTTAACTGACAAGAAAATGCAGTCAGTGAAGCCACCCCATAAGATTGCAGGCATAAAGAAAACCGCGTTCCAAGTCCGGAGGTGTAGCCACTTTGTCTCGTAAACTTGTATTTCTGTAGTCAATATGAATGTTCCAAATTTAATATTTTCTTACACTCCAAAATGTTTAAGTTATCAGTCTTATTTTGCCTTTCAGTGCAGAATTTCAGAGACTTAAGCATTCCCAATTCGTCTTTTACTTGTTTAAAATGAGGTTTTCCTTTTTGGTATTCATGCAGTGGATCCCAGATGGTGGTAAGTAGAAAGATTTTTTTATAGGTTCCGAAATAAATTCCTAAGCATGTTAGCTCTTGCTGAATGGAGGCCTTTTCCGCAGTTGCCAGCTGTGACCGTGAGTTGGGCTTTCTCTGAAGTGAAAAAGAAAGGCTTGCTAGATTTGTAATATGACATCACAGGAAGAAGAGGCTGGGTTTGGACAAAGAAAGGTTTCAGCCCAGTTTGTTTGCAGTTCCTTTAATCTGATAATGTGTCTGCTGGGAATGTACCTAGGAGGCTTGCAAATGGTCGCTGGCTGTTTAGCTGGCTTTTTATGTGGAAATGCTTTCTGTGGTTCTGGCAACCTCAGAATTGTTTTTGTTTTGTTATTTACATAGTAATAATTGAAAGAGAAAAAAAAACAGTTTAAGCCTGTTTTCTTGTTTCTCTCATTCAACTGCTTTTGTGTTTGGGACACGATCATCTTTAGAAATAAAATATGTATGAGTGCATACTTACAAATTGAAGTTTTTAGAAAATTTTAATATAGCATTTTAAAGAACTGTTTAATGACTGAGAGACCTTTAGAGATGAATAATAATGCTGCCAGTCTCGTGGCTTCTGTTTTTTTTCTATTTACTTGAAGTTTAATTTATTTAGTGTGCTTGTCACTAGCTTTAATTCTGGTTCTCTTTAGTTTTTGATAATTTTCTAACAGTTCTTCCTGTGAGACTGAATTAATTTTTTAGAGCTATTTCAATGTTTATAGTACCCTTTTACAAATTTAGCTCAATAGTAGAGCATGTGTTTAGCATTTCAGGATCTGGATTCAATCCCCAGCATATGCGCACACACACATACTGACATACATGTGCGTATACACACACACATACACATACACACACATAGACATACACACAAAAATAATAATAAAAAGGAAAGGAGAATGTTTATCCTTGGTATGGTATTTTATTTTACCCACAATTTAAACTCCAGTAAAGTTGCACTTTTTTTTTTTTAAACAAAATGCTTTTCTTTCTAAATTGATTGGAATAACTTCTGGAGAATGCATTCTGTGTAGCTGAATTTCAGGTTTATAATTTTATTTTTGTTCTCCCCAGCTCTCCCTTTAACTGCCTTAATCTGACATTAACCATCTGCTGTTTTAGGTCTTATTTTCGTTTAAAAGTTCCTATGAATAGTTTCTCTATTTGTGTTTACAGTCTATTTGTATCGCCCCCAATCAAAAGAGCAGATGAATGGGATGAAGGTACATGAATGAAAATATTGTTTCCTTAAGGACTGAGCCTGTCACAACTGTTGAGATACATGTTTTTCTTATTTTAAACTAGAGTGTGTGTGTGTGTGTGTGTGTGTGTGTGTGTGTACATGTACCCAAGGAAGAACCAAGAGTCTGGTACATGGCAAGAACATACTCTACACTGAGCTACAACCTCAGCCCCTAAGTGTCATCTTTGAGGAAAGCTCGGTCTAGTTGTGTTTTACTGTTGGTACTCTTCCTTTTGCATGTCAGTTAAGGAATTTAAGAGCAATTTACGTTTCCTTAATAAATTACTTAACTAATTTAAAAATAGCACATTCCAATAATAATATTTTATGCTGTTTACACATTTTTACCTATGTAGATGAATTATAATCTGTTGTTTCAACTTGGAAATTCATCTGTAATCAAATGATATAAATATGAATATTATTTATAACCAATAAACTGAGAGCTGAACTACTTTGCATCTTTGTTTCCTTTGGTTTTTTTTTTTTTTTTTTGCGGTACTGGGGATCGAACTCAGGACCCTGCGCTTGCTAGACAAGCGCTTATTCCACTGAGCTATATCCCCAGCCCCCTCCTTTGGTTTGGAAGAAGGGGATAGATGTGTTCGTATTAGAAATCTGTTAGAAAATTGGAGTGGGCACTAACGAAAAAGTAGTTAATAAGCCTTGACCTGGTCCACTTTTACTTTCATTTTGAATGTGGTACTTTCTTAAAGAATTAAAATACAGGGGCTGGGGATATAGCTCAGTGGAATAAGCGCTTGTCTAGCAAGCGCAGGGTCCTGAGTTCGATCCCCAGTACCGCAAAAAAAAAAAAAAGTTTGAGTCCTGCCTGGGCAACTTGGAAGAATTAAAATACAAACTGTACTGGAATATTCTTCGTATAGTTGTTAGTAAACTGTTCATTCGTAGTTTTTTCATGTTTGAGTTGGTGCTTAAAATGAAGAGATAACTGTTGAATTATTCATTATTCAACATTATTTTCATTATTAGCTGTATATTAGTGTATCTTTGTATTTCTAATTCTTAGCACAATTCTTGACCCTTCGTAGATACTGACACGTTTGCTGATGAGTGAGTCATATCAATAAACTTGGATTTTGTTGAAACTTGTTTCTAACAAGCAATCACAATGGAGCTGGTTAGGCAGGAAGAACATTCATTATTTGAAGTTTTTGAGATATTTTATATGACTGCTGATGGAATCCAGGTGAAATTTAATACCTTGGAAAATCCTTACATTAGGATTTTTTTTAAATGTAAAGACTACTTACAAAGAAAGTTTTAAAAATTCAGGAAATTAAGTATACTGAATAGGTGCTTTTGTATTTGGTTGACTCAGACAAACTTAATGTGAGATTTATATACTTTTGGAATTTCAGAGTGGGAATCACTTTTTCTTGTATGGATATTTTTGTCTGGTTGGGGGGTGGGGGTTGAAATAAGGAAACCAAAGCCAGACACTGAACTGGTGAAGATAAATTTCATTCAGGACTGTTGCAATAGTATACACGTACAACTAATTTGAATATAGTACACCGATAGGACTGATTTGAAATGTAGCAAATCAAATTATGCATCTCATTACTTTTCAAATTTTAATTATATGTACAAGTGAACAACTAGCTAGCTTATAAAATAATTTTCCTTTTTTAGTACATTAATGGTCTCAGTCTTTTGTGTGATTTTTTTTTCTTTCAGATTGAAAGAGAATATTCTGTTAGCTATCGGATGTTTAAGGATTTGGGTAACTTCTGAGTTCTTGGTAAATTCCACTGTGATGTGGCTTTGAGGTAAACTCACCTGGGCCTGATTCAGAATAGGCTCAGACCATGTTTGTTAGACCTTTTATCGAACACTGATATAAATAAACACAGTGTAAGGTGTGTTCTTCAGTCAGTCTTTTCTTTTTCATTCAGGTTATTTCTTGGTAGTAATAACATTTTTATCTCGCTCCTTCTTTATTTCCATTTTTTTAATAAACCCTCTTTCTCTAACCTACACGGTTTATTATAATGTCTCCTCTTCCCATATCTAATCCTGAGTCTACCTGCTGCTCCCTGCTAGCCCTTCTCAGATTAACTCATGAATGACTCAATTAATTATATATATTTTCTTCTTCTAAAAAGAATGTACAGCAAACTATAATTTTAAAATAAATATACTATCAGAACTTAAACATTTAAAATTTTAGTATTTTATGATATGCAAATTATACCTTATTTAAAAATTTAAAAAGGAGGTCAGTGTGGAAGACATAACACTTTGAAACATGAGAGCTGGGGAAGTAACTCAGTGGTAAAGCACCTTCTCAGCATGTGCGAGGCCCTGGGTTTATCTCAATCATTGTAAAATAAATTAATAAAGAATTAGATATAAGAAAAAAATTATTATAAACAGTTTACATTTATTCTAAAAAGTCACATTGAATTTAATTAATGTTTCAACCTCCCCAAAAACTAAAACCTTAAAGCATAAACCCATTATACACTAGTAAAAACATAAAAGTTACATGTTTGTGAGGAGCAAGAAATGTAGGAAAATATGGGAAATGATAGCAGAAAAGCTAAGGCTAAGAGAAACTGCTGCATTTGACACAGGCAAAATAGATAAATATATGTATAGGATTCAGCCATCATTTAATGAAAGGAATCATTCCAGAATGTCAAGAAAAAAAAACTTGTGAAACTTTATACATGCAGAATATTTTGCAGTGGCACAAATACATGCTTATGAAATACCATTTCTTATTCCCATTTGAGGAAAACCACTAAATATCAAACTGTGGTTCTTGGAAAACATATTTATGTTGGTAGGTAAATGACATATTTTAACATTTAGCTAGTTTGGTCATCTAATGAAAAGGATTTGTACCTGGGGACTTTGAAAACTCTTTTGTACATACCCTACATGCCTTGGGAGCTAGTTTCATAGCCTTTCTGAGATTCTCAAACCCTCTGACTAAAATCAGATAAGAAATATAGATCCAAAGAAATGAAGGATCAAGTCAAGCCCCCGGGCTATTCAGAAATATTGCTGAAATATTTTGAAAATTTTTCACTGTGTACACTGGGAGGAATCTAGACTTTAGTTGTTAATGCACATTCTTTATGCATGAAATGAAGATATGTGTGAGCAATAAAATGTGAATCCTATGTATATTTTTTAATAGGAAAGTATGAACGTGAACTATAAAGACAAGACGAGAACCAGAGAAGCTCAGTAGGCAGGCACTTACCCTTTTATCTACGAGTCTGGTTTCTTGGCCGTAAGGGGGAGGGAGGTGGACTGCACAGAGGTGCCTTGCTGCTTCCATATCTGATTCTGATTCTTTGAATACTTTGAATGTTTAACTGCCATGTTTTTTTTTCTTTACTTTTAGGTATAACAAATCAAGGAGTCACTTTTTATTCTTAATGTTTAAGGATTTCTAATTTTGAAACCAGGCTGTACAAGAAATGTATAAGAGACTCTTGCTTAAGAAAAGAAATTTTAAATATTTTTATAGTACTGTGAAGATTAAATGAAAAAGGAGCCTTTCCTTTATATTTTATAACATTCTTCTTCAAAACGACCTCCTTTCCAAAATACAAACAAGATGCCATCGGCACTTACTATGAAATTTATCAAATAGGTATTGATCAAAACATTTGGAAGGACAGCCCAGCATGGTAGTGCTGTAATCATAGCTACTTACGAAGTTGAGGCAGGAGGATCACAAGTCCAAGGCCAGCCTGGCCAGTCAGGATCCGGTCTCCAAAAAAAGCAAGGTGGGGGAAGCCTGGGATGTAATACTCAGTGGCAGAATGTCCCTGGGTTCAGTCTCCGTTATGGGGAGGGGTGGAGGCCACAGTTGAGAGTTGTACCTAGCATAACATTGAGACTATGGGATGTGCAAAAAATAATTTTTTTTAGATGAAGTATTTGAGACTCGAGCAAAAAATAAATTTGCCTCAAGTTCAAAACAAAATATTGAACAGTGTTATTTAAAATGTGAGAAAAGGGGGCTGGGGATATAGCTCAGCAGCACACTACCTGCATGGCAAGCAAGAGGTCCTGAGTTTGATTCCTGAGATCCCCCAAAATAAAGTGTGAGATAAAGTATAGTTTATTCTGACTATACTCATTTTGAATATAGAAAATGTTTGCTCTGGTGAGATGTGGGTCTTTTAGGTTTTTTTCTGTCTCTAGTTTGCACTTCTGAGAACAGCAAAGTTTTCTCATTTGTATACTTCTGAAGTCAGTTTATTTACAGTAAATTTTCTATTTTGGTTTAGATACAAGACATTTTTAATTTGATAAGTAATCATTTGTAACATAGACAATATATTTTCTATAAAAAGATCTTTCAATATATGTAGAGAATTTATTTAGTTTTAGGCAAATTTAGTTTTACTGAAAGTCTGTTTGATATCATTTGGAAATGATTTACTTTCCTGTCCTTATTGCAGGCACTTAAAACTTTGTTACTTTTTTCCTGGAACATTAGTCATCTACCCAGGTTCAAAGGATTGAACCAGTTGGCAGGAGCTGGGTGGGAGTAGAAGAGGAAAGATTTAAAGGATAATGAATGATGATTGTAGCAAACCAATAGTGGGCGGAAATGATGGTTGTAGCACATCCAAGCAGCACAGGTAAAGGGAAGTAAGAAGAGCAGTTACGTTACTGTGTTTTAGGGTTGAAACTTCAGTAAGTATACTGATCTCTGCCTATACTTTAGTTAATCCTTTTTTCCTTTTTTCTTCTGTGGAATCCTCTCAATTTCATCTATTCCTTTTTGTATTTCTGTAGTACTTTGTCTTGTTTTTAAAACATACTCATGCAATTCACTTAAGATTAAAAAATAATTACAGTACAAGACATATTGATAAGTGTTTGTATAACATGAAGAGATGAAGTGTACCAGTGTAGTACAGGGCTTCCAGAGGAGCTAGTGTCTAATAAAGTTTAGCTTTTGTAATTAAATAAAAAATTTTAGTTTCAGGTCTTGAAGTTTAAAGCTGATCTGGTAATAATGCCTTAGTGTAACCCCATTAGTACAGTTAGGTTCCCTTTCCATCCAAAAATGCAGAATATTATTTGAGTGACTATTCTCCATTATCGTAAGAATATTACATAAGGTATTCCTACTTTAAATTCCTGGAAAACAAGTTAATTATTTGCACACAGTGTATGCTTTAGGACATAAGAGCTTAATTTGGTCACAGTTTTTAAAAAATTTTCAACTACTGTGGAAACAGCAAGGTGTGGTGAAAAGACCAATTTGACTAGATGTTAAATCGTTTGGATTCTAATCCCAGCTACTAAAAATTAATGTGACCTTAAGCAAATAACATGACTTCTCTATTATATATTTGTAAAAGGAGAGTATTCAATTAGACCTCTAGAATCCTTTTTAGTCCTTAGGTTTCTAACTTAGTCTCTACATGAATTTTGAATAACAGAACATATTTTACTCCTATTATATTGTTTCCATTTTACAGATGAAGAAACTTGAATGTACAGTTGTGGTTTGCTTAGAATTGTAGAGTACAATGATAAGCCCAGAACTAGAAACCAGTCCTCACTATATGTACACACTCCAGTTCCTTGTATGTGTTTGTCAGAGGGAAACATACATAGCACAAGTATGTGCATAAATGAACGATATAAAGAACTCTGATCTTAAAATCTGAAAATCTTCGTCTCCTATATTCAGCCTTTACCTTGGCAGAGTCTTAGCCTGAACTGTGGGATAGATACACTGTGCCTTTCTGACCTTACAGATGGTTTGCAAAACAAAATGAAGTGAAAATACATTGAGTGTAATGCTCTAAAAAGTACTTATAGAGGAAGTAGGGTGCAGCGTGTTAACTTTACAGAGATAAAGGTTAAGTTGTACAAAAGATAGAATGATAAGATTTCCTGGGTTTTTTGTGTGCATTTTGGTTTTTGTTTTTGCAGTTCTGGGGCTGAGCCTGGGCCTTTGGCATGCGAGGCAATACTAGTGAGCTACATCCTCAGCCCTGTTTTGTTTTGTTGACTAACTAGGAGTTCTGTGTTTTTACATATGCCAGATAAAGAAGTTGCCAATGGATATATTTTATATGCCTTTTTGGCACTGATAATACATAGCAGACTTAAATCTCCAAATAGACATATGCTTTCCTTATTTTTAAACATATTTATTTCTGCTTCATGTTTGTTGAATAAAAATATCATTCGCATCTGTACAAAGTACTGTGCCAAATTTTGTACAAAGGAAGGAAATATCTCTGTTCCTTTCAAATATATAGAACAAGGGTCTTCTATGAATAGTAAATTCAATATTTTGCAGCATAGTTTAGTATCAGAAATCTAGGTACTCTTCAGCTTATTTCAGTAAACATTTATTGACCTTCTTAAACCCATTACTGAGGGGTGGAGGTGGAGGATTGCTGTCTGCAAATGCTCCTGGAAGCTGAATGCTTGGACTAGAAAGCTCTTCTCTGATACACCTGAGTTCTTTTGCCTCCCAGTCATGAAAATCTATGCAAAGTAAAAGGTTTTGCATGTTTGCTCCTGGATTAGTAAAGCTAGTTGTACATAGTAATGTAATATTAAGAAATATAAGGGCAAAGAATCTTGTTTTTAATAAAATAAATTTCAGTTTTTTTAACAGATGAGGGGTCATATTTCTGAGAATATTGTCACAGTTAGATGCATACATACCTCTGTGAAAGATGTGATAGAGATGGCATAAACAAGAAAAATGGATTCTCTGGTTCTGTTTTCACCCTACACATAGTATAAATCATAACCACAGATTGTTTCCATAGAGAAGAAAAACAACTGTGAAACTCTGCTCAAAGAAGAATCTTGACCCTAAAGAGATTTTTGAAAAAATACACATCTTACGTGTTTTCAATCCAAAGAAAATCTCATAAATTATTTTAGTTCATGGATGCTAATTTCATCAAATCAATTTTTGCATCAGCAACGATCATTTGGAAATTTGAAAAAAACTCAATTTAGAGAAACATCAATATAAAATACTTTAGTAATAACCCTAATAAGCAAAGTCTAGAGCTGAGGTGAAGACAAAGGGGGACTACAGAACTTTAATGCAGACTGTATATAAAAAGGACACCTGAGCGGGGACAGGCCATTTAGGTGGGTCAGACCTATAAATTTAATGCCAACCCAGTAAACTCCCACTGGGTTTTAAAAACTGTGACTTTGTTTGCCTCAAGAAAAGCCCTGTGTGGGTTCTATAAGCCAGCGGTTTCATGTTGAAGAAAAGTGCCTTCCCTCCTTCGTACTTCTGTCAGTAGTGCCTGTGTCCCCGCACCCTTACCTAGGCCAAATAATTATCAGACTTTTAATAGGTCAAAATTACATAGTCATCTTGGTTAATTTGCATTTGTTTATGAGGTCAGTCTAGAAATGGACCATAAATACCTAGAATAGAGGGGAACTCATATATGATAATTGTAGCACCTTAAATTAATAAAAAAATTAGAGATAATTCAGTAACTATGGTTCTTCAGGGTAGCACTTGGGGAAAAAAAAGAGAAGTCTGTTTTATCCCTTATACCAAAATTAACTCTAGGTGTATAAGTAATTTGAATTAAAATTGCTGCATTAAAAACAGTGACTCCATAAAAGTTCTGGGGAAAAAAAAGGTGTGCATTTTAAAAAAATAACAGTATGACTCGGGTACAGCTCAGTGGTTAACACTTGCCCAGCTTGTGCAGGGTCCTGGGTTTGATGCTTAGCACCCCCAAAAAAAGAAATAATAACAATAAAATAAAATTTAAAAGTAACAGAGTAGAAAAGTCATCTAAGGGTCACTTGAAGTATGAAGTTTTAAAGAAAAAGATACAACTTTTACTAGTTTTCTGCAGCACTACCATAAAGCAGAAAGAAAATATCAGTTGATCATATCACCTTTTATATAGCATTTAAATGGCACATTTCTTTGTGGAAAGAAACACATTAGAATAAGCTAATAAAAATTAACAATCCTTCCCAAAAATGGGGAAAGGATCTGAACAAACATATCATTTTTGTTCTTAGAAGTAGTTCTGTTTTCAGTATCCAAATTTAATATTTCTTTTTAAAGTTTTTATTCAAAAAATGTGTTGATTCCCCATCAGTACCAGATGTTGCCTTCACTGCCTGAGAAGGACAGAAACAAAGGACCGGAAAGACTTCCCCTACAAAAGGTTCTGTTTTAAAACCCAGCCTTTTGTTGTAGTTTTAGTTAAACAGGGGTGGATCCTTTTGACCAGTTCAAAAAAAGTTGCTGGATTGTTGTCTTGGTCATTGTAGGAAAATGGGGTAGGAACTTAAATTTTTTTTTCCTAGTCGGCTGAGTGTAATGTTGGACAGTGCTTTAGGTTTGATTCCCAGCACTGCAAGTACATTTTCTGCTTATTGTTAATTCATCTCTGGGTCCAGTGATACTTGTTTACTCATAGTATTGATTAAATGTCAGCTGCATACCAAATGTTGTCCTAGTTACTGGGAAAACAGTGAATAAAACAAAATCACTGACTATATTTTATACGGAGGAGACAAGTAGTCAATAAATAAGCAGTTACAAAATTGGTTGTGTGATGATAAGTTCTATGAAGAAAAATACAGTTCAGAGGATAAAGGAGAGTGGGCTGTTACTGTCCTATGTTGGAAGAAGGTCTTACATTTCAACAGAGACTTTAAAGAAATGAAGGAACAAGTCATACGGCTCTCTCAGGAAAATTAACTCTAACTGATCAACAGCCTTTCCCAGTGGTATTTCTAGTCTCATCTCCCGTAAATTCACTGGCTAGGTTCATGTCTCCATTAAACTGGGAGTTGGAAGTAATAACTAGCATTTCTACTTCATAAAACTGCTTATCTACTCTTTTTTTTTTTTCTTTTCTTTTCTTTTTGAGACAGGATCTCCCTATGCAGTCCCGGCTGGCCTTGAGCTCACTTTGTAGCCCAGGCTGGTCTCACACGGGTCCTCCTGCCTCAGCCTCCCCAGTGCTGGGATTACAGGAGTGCTACTCCACGCCTGGCTGCTTATCTGCTCTTGGTACTCGACTTGCGAGACACCTCATAAACTACAAAAGCTTTTTTTTTTTTGCTTTGTTTTTGTCTGCTTGACAGTGTCCTCAAACTACTTTAGAGTACAGCTGACTTGCATTAGAAGGAGCCCCAGGTCAGTGGAAGCATTTCAAATCAGATTCTACCCTGACTTTGTTCTCCCTGTTCAGTGACTCAATCCATGTATTTACTCTGGTGCTTTGGCTAGCACGCCATTACTTTAAAGGGCTGAACTTTATTCTGATTTCAGGGGTCTCTTACATCTGCCTTCCGTTCTGCCTATGCCGGATGAACATCCAGGATCCTCAGTGTGCTTATATCCCATTTACCTCTTCTCCATGATAACATGATCCTACTCCTGGACCTACTTCAGCTTCTCTGTCTGTCTTTCAAAGAGACAGTCCTTGCCCTTACTCCCCTGCTCCGACACGTAACTGTCATTGAACACTGCCCAGAAGCATGACTTCACCTTTCACTAGCCCACTGCAAAGTTTCCTAAGAGAATGTGACATCATTCCATTGTTTCTTTACTTAATTTTCCCTAGAAATAAAATTTAAATTGATAATGTGGGAAAGATAAACCATTAAGGCCTGTAAAAAGCATTGATAAGAGAAGGTGAATAAAATGGGAAGGAAGAAAAGATTAATCAAGCTGTTTATACTTTTCCACATTTAATTTTAGTCTGTGCTGTTCTGCTTGCATAGTTGAAATCATAATATCTTTAAGATTTGAAAGGGGATGCTGGTTTTTCTTCTAATGTGTTCTTAGGTAAAGACACATTCTTCTGTATCCTTTAAACTGTTCCTTATAAATTCCTCAGTGATTTTAACCACTTTCCTGTTTTAAACATTAGGAGAAATGAGTGAGTTAATTTCTGACATGAACATACATGTAAATGAAAACCTGAGTACTCCTATGACTTTTTTTAGTATAATTACTTAGAAATACGTTCACTTTTTGTAAACTTTAATCTTTTTGAAAAAATGCTATGTGTTTTTCTATTTAGGAAAGTATACATACTTAGATATATTTAGAAAACAGGAAAACATACTTTCATGTTTTAAAACATTTAAGATCATTTAAATTTACTAACTATAAATTTTAAAACAGTTTTTGGTCAGAAACAGTTAAAGTTTTAGGTAAGATGCATAGTATTTGAGGGAGCAAGTTGGGAATCTGTGTCCTTGCTTTCTAGTGTATGTAGAGAGGGTTTTTTCAGGGATTCCCTCAGAGCACCTACTGGAGATGAACCTTGCAAAAAATTTTTGTTGAGAAGATTTCTACCACTCAGATGAGCTTTAAATAAGTACAGTAGATTGTATTTAAATTTTTGTTGAGATTTCTACCACTTAAATAAGTAGATTGTATTTAAATTAAACTATTTTAAACTACTAGTGAGAAACAATTTAAATCCTCGACAACAGCATAATTCTTATTTGATAAACTCTTGGATTGTTCTTTTTTACTGTTAACCAAAGCACATTTCCCCTTAATAGGTATGTATTGCATTATAAAAGAATGATCTCTTCGGAAATTGCCCGTGAGGGTTAGAAAATGTGTAGTTTGGCTTATTCATGTTTATTCCCTTTGTCATCTTTGAATTAGTTTCTTCTTGAGAAGGGGTCATGTGTTTAGTCTTTAGTCTTTATTTCTTCAATATTTATTTAAAAGTTGCAAAAAAATATAATTTTAAAGATATTGATAATTAGGAGTGATCTCCCAAATAATAATGGCTTTGCATTCCATCATATTATAAACTGAAACTTGGAAGTGTTAGAATTATACTTCAGTGACTCAGTTTTGGGATTCAGTCTCAATAATGAAAGAGAATAATTTTTTTAACATAGTATTTTACTATTATTCTACGAGGAATGGCTCTGCTTCAGGTGCTTTTCCCAACAACCTCAAGACTCCTCAACAGTCCCTTTCCCAGTAGGAAGTCCAGGGGCAGGCGAAAGTGGCAGAAGGGATCCTGCCACAACAAAGAGCCTGGCCAGATGTGTGTTTGACCCGACAGGCCCAAGCCTCCTCTTCCTAGACTGGAGCTGCTAGGGCAGTAGAAGGCTCGCAGTGGGGAGAGCTACCACACATCACCCCCACTGGGGGACACTCAGCCGCCTGACCTGGGGAGAAGGTAGAGGTTCATGTATCGGCCACCATGCTGTAAAGGTGATCCTTTCTCCATTGGCTTGCTTTTGTACCTTTGTTGAATGGGCAAACAAAGAAGAGATGAGACAAGATACAGGATTTAAGCTAGCCACGTCAATAGTTATATCAAATGTAAAATGTTTTAAGCAGCCCAATTAAACGCTAGATTATCAGTGTATAAAAAGCAAAACCCAAATCTATGCTATATACAGGAAGACAACTTTAAATTAAAAGACACAAATATGTTAAAATTAAAAGGATAAATCAAAATTTTAGAAACCTAGAAATAATTAAGAATAACTAAGGATAATTCAAAGATTTGTAGAGAGATAGGAGATTAGATGGTGGGTCACACAGTTTACCAAAGAAAATATTGAAGAAATCATAACTGATTAGTGATGAAGGTAATGAGTTTATGTCAGTGTTTGAACATGTTGCGTTTGTGATACATCTTCTTGGAGATCTTTATATCCAATTGGAAATACGGATCAAACTTTAAAGTAGTTTTAGTCAGAAATGTAGATTTTAGAGTAATATAAATATAGTTAAAGTCATGATTGTGGCTCAACCAGCATATACAGGCAAAAGGATCCAGTGCAATGTCAGTATTGAAGGACCAGTGAAATAAAATGGAAAAG
Source organism: Dinomys branickii (assembly GCA_004027595.1). NCBI lineage: Eukaryota > Metazoa > Chordata > Mammalia > Rodentia > Dinomyidae > Dinomys > Dinomys branickii. The sequence continues at coordinate 196,717 of PVLD010000263.1, read as the reverse complement.
AACTATCAGAAAGGTCAAGACTATTTTTTTTTTCTATTTTAGTTTTCTTTCACAAGACGAAACAGTCTTAGAACAATCTTAGAATTTGGCTTAGGATAATAAAAAAAAAATTCCTGTATTGTAGGTCCAATAATCCTTAAAGTACCTAGAAAACAATAGCAAGTCCTGCCTTCCACTTTTGTTGATTTTCCTTCCGGCGCTGGAGACTTTATGCTTACTTAGATAATGTCTTACAGGAGCGCTGCTACTTCATAACCTTGATACCCTGTACTTTCTGCAATATTTCATGCTTGCTTTAGAAATGTGTCCTGATTATGAAAGATCATTTAGAAGAGCGGTATGGCTTCTACTTTTTCTATCAGTATTATTTGTTTAGTGGGATTTATGCTAATTTTACTGACAGCAAGAGCCTGGATTCCTTCACAGGATTCAGTAGCAACACAGAGTGAAGTGTTGTACAAAGAACAATTATGCTCATAGTTAATTTGAGGAAATAAGCAATGACATGAGACAGCTTGCCTGAATCCAGGAGAAAACTGCCACCTGGATCCTGGATGGAAACAGTATTACAGGCAGAAATACATATATTTCACTTTCAGAAGTTAACTATGCTTTTAAAGCTTTTCTCCATAGTTTTTTTAAAACATCAGCTCCTGTATGCATTTCTGTCTACTGAAGTGTTAGCTACTACCAACTTAAATGTTTCTTGCACAACTTTGAAGGTCAGGGATCTAGGAGCGGCTTAGTAATGTGGTTTTGGCTCAGCTTTTCTCAGAGCCTTTATTTGTCAGCCAGCTTTGCAGTGGTTTTAAGACTCCCCTGGGGTTGGAGAATCAGCTTCCAGGTTCACTCCTGTACTTGTCAGCTCTCTCTCCATTGGCCAATCAATGGCCACAGGCTTCAATTCCTTGCTACCTGGGCCGCTGGGGATTTCTCATCAAATGGCAGCTGCTTTTCCCCAAAGAAAGATTCTAAAGAGAAACAGTACTCAGGATGGTGGCTGCAAGTGTTTAATGTGCGTATCTCTGAAGACACCAGCCGTCACTTTGCCATATACTTCAGCCGCATAGACTGGCTCTGGTACAGGAGCGGTCTACATGAGGCCATCAATAACCACGTCAGGGACCCCTGGGGTGGGCGTGGAGGCGGGCAGCCACAGGTCATCCACTGTCAGGTAGAAAGCACGTCACGTCACCAGCTTTCTTGTTTGTGTTTTCCTGTTCAGTTTAGCCCATAATACAGCTATGCTGTATGTTAACGCCCTAGGAATATTTCCTGAGTACAGACATTCCTTGTTTAATGACCTCCCTGTTCAGCAGCTGTTCAGACTTCCAGCCTTCTCCTCAGACTTACAACCCCCCTTTTTGGGTACAGTTCTGTTCATTGTTTTTATACATCTTGCAGTCTTTTTTTGTACCATACACCTTATTTACACAGTACTGTCATTTTTGCTGATTATGCTGTACAGTACAACGATCTGTTATAAATTATAGTACTGCATGTCGGAGTTATGTAAATAAAAGCAAAGTCATGGAGTTGCCTTTGACCATTTCTTTGTTCTGAATATTGTAATGTACATACTGTAATATACAGTTACTCATTTAACAGGCTAATTATGGACCAGGCATGGTGGCACATGCCTGTAGTCCCAGCATTTGGGAGGCTGAGGCAGGAGGATTGCCTCAAGTGTAAGGCCAGCAGCTACATAGTAAGTTTAAGGCCAACCTGAACTATATAAAGAGACACGGGCTCAAAAACAAAAAAGAACCCTGAAAACCAAACAACAAAAAACCCACCTAATCGTAGGAATGAAAGTTGGTCATTAAATGGAGAATGTCTGTATTCATTATGTGTTAGGGAATTTTTGAGGTTCATAATAAAAACTGTTCTTTTTACACTTGACAGAACTCAAATTTGCCTGAATTATTGTTAGCAAATAGAATTTGGGAAAAGTTTGAAAGGAAACTTCTGAAAACTAAGAAAACAGGATATAGAGTTGGTAAAGTATTGCTATTTAAGGATAGTGAATCACTTTTCAGAAATTTGTATCAGAATTAGAAAAATACAGTGACCAGTTTTTGAGGGGGTGAGAGAGGTAGTAGAGATAGGGTGGGGGAGGACAGAAGAGGGAGATGCTCAGAAACTTCTTTTAAATGCAGGCCGCGGGCAGGGGATATAGCTCAGTGGAATAAGCACCTGCCTAGCAAGCTCAGGGTCCTGAGTTCAATCCCCAGTACCGCCAAAAAGAAAAAGAAAAAAAAAACCAAAAATAAATGCAGGCCGCTCTCTTCCTGAGTATGTTAAAATCTTTGGGGTAGGACGTTTACAGGGAAGTCTGGCTTGTGCGTGTGGAAAGTTTCCGCAGGGATGCTGCCCTGCAAATGAGTTGCACGCATGTCAGAAAGTAGGAGTTTATGTTATAAAACAGTTGAAAACTAAAGCCAGATGTCCTGGAAAGTGTTAACTATTTTTCTTTGAGTCTTGAGATAGAAGTGGCTAGGATTTGGGAGATAACTTTAGCTCCTATCTATTAGGAAAAGAGAAGGGAAGCTGGATATGACAAATGTGTCTTTCCTAGGTTAGACTGAGTTGATTTTAGTACATGTACATCCTATTAATTGCATGTTTTTGTAAGGACTCAGGGTCTCCTAAAATGTCTTTAAGAGAGAATAGGAGGTTAGGCCACTCCTGGTGAACATATGTGGGCTTATACCCACCCTACTTCAGCTAAATAAAGATATTCAGGTCATCAATGGCTAGAAAATGTGAAACACAGTATAAAAGTACATGCATTGGCCAGAATGAGCATGTGAGGTGTTGTTAGCATTAATTTACTCAAATGAAAGGCATTTCTTAAATTGCCCTTCAGAGTGCTTCTAGATATAGAAGAGAAAGTGCCCCTAGCTATAGGACAGAATGCCTTGGCAATAAAAACTACATTATAGGGGTTGTAGAGCCCTTCCAAATCATGTTTGCCCCGCTGTGATTCTCCATAGGAGATAACGCATGCCTAATGCCATGGTTAGGTGTTAGGCATGGTGTTGGGAATTAGAGAATTCTTTCTGTGGTAAGATAACTGTTACAAGTGGTAGCTTATCTTTTATTGGTGAACTGGGGCTGAAAAGAGTTGACAACCATAAAACTTTTACAGTGACACACACAATGATGACTGATGTTCACATCTCCATTCAAAATATATCAAGTATTTATTTGATATCTAGAGGGAACAGTAAGTGGTAGAGACAGTTTTTTTCCTGCAAGTTGAGAGCGAACATTTTTAACACATACCTATATACATCAAAGTGACTCAAATAAAATAATCACATCAAATTGCTGAAAGGTGAGAAAAGAGTTAAACATTCAACAATTGGTAAAAAGTATCTAGAATCTCTGAATAACTCAGCAGGGTTTGTAAACTTAATTGCATGGTGGCTTCTGTGGGACAATTCCTTTAAAAACCTTCATTTGGTATCTTTAGGTATTTTCTCTGACATCATTACTCATATTACTCAGCTCTGACTCCTCTGATTTCATGCCTGGAGGATCTGATCATGGCTGGAAATACAGGATCTGCAGAAAAGCAGCAGTCATCACTCCATGCCCATGTCCTTAATCCTGTCATTGTAGATGTGGGTGCATTTCCCCAGAATGCACCAGGAATGCTGTTCCTAGTGATTGTTGTTCCTAGTTCCTAATGGTACTGAATTTCCTACTCCAGAAAATGCTGTTGTACACTTTTTGAATAGTAAACATATGTATTTTTCCAGCAGTAAAGAGAGGAAAAAGGGAGAATATCTAGAAATCGAACTTTTTCTTGAGTAGCCTTCCAACCAACCCTTCTGTCGTTAATTGCTGCCTCACTCCCAGGTGTCCTCTACAACGCATCACTTTTGAAGGGTTAAGAGTTCCTTTAGTTTGCCTGTTGCCTTTCTCCACTGCTGGTTTTCCCACACAACTCTGTTCATTACTGAACAACTTACCACTTTTCAATGTACTTTTCAGCGTTAAAATTTTTTTATCTGATCATTTCATCCTGATCCCTTTTTTTTATTAGGTTTAAATCTGTTAAAATGAGTTCATTGACTCCCCGTTTTAGTGGGGTAGAGAGAGCAGGAGTTAGTGCATTCAATTTGCCATCTTTAACCAGCATTGTTTACCTTTTAAAGATCTCATTTAACACGTGGTTTTGTCGTACAGAAGTTTTCAATTTGCACATCTGTTTGTCTTCTTCATTCCGAATTTGGGTTTTCATCAAAACCACGAAGTTAGACATTAAAATGATCTCCTGTATTTAATTCTAATACTTCCTTTTATAGCTTTTTTAACACAAGAAATTGGTTTTGTGTATTTCTTGAAGGTGTAATGATCTTGTTTTTTAAAATTGCTAGCTGATTTTCCAGCACTTCATTGAATATACTATTATTCATATATTTTAAAATGTACTTATATTCTACAATGTTTTATATTTTTTTACTTAGTGATGCTCTACTTCTACTTTTTATATAGATCCATTTGGCTTTTTCTGTCTCAGTGTAAGCATGAGAAATTTTCTCCCTTTTTAGGGATATCGTATACCCTGTAGGGAGTCACCTCTAGAAAATTACAGTTTTGTAATCAGTATTTCTAACAGTTTTTACTTAGTCTTACTTTTATAAATGATATTTTCAAAATTATACTTTCAAACTTTTGGGCTATATAGAAATAAAAATAGTTTTGTATTGATGTTATAGGAGCAGTACTTTCTCATGTTTCTTATCCTAATAATTTCTCTATAGATTCTTTTGAGTTTTTTATACTGTCAGATCATCTGTGGGTCATGATGTTTTTGTTGTTTCTCTGATCCAGTGTTTTGACCTTTCCTTGTTTAATTGCACTGAATGAGACTTCAAGTACATACTGAATAGACATGGGCATAACTCTCTTGTGTGTGCTTTTTTTTTTTTTTTGTGTGTGTGCTTTTTAAGGGAATGACTTTAATGTTTTAATCATTATATGTGACATTTTCTGTGGGTATTTTGCTTGTAGATGCCTGTTATCAAACTAGAAAATATCCTTCTGTTCCTGGTCTACTGAGGGTTCTTTTTTTTGACAGGGTCTCACTATGTTGGTCAGCCTGGTGCTGAACTATGTACTCTAGGCTGGCCTTTAACTCAAGGCAACCCTCCTGCCTCGGCCTCCCAAGTGCTGGGATTGTAGGCATGTGTGACCACACCTGACCATACTAAGGAGTTTTTATAGTACAGTAAAACTGAGGTTTTAAAATAAAAGCTTTTTCTGCTTTGATTTTGATAAGATTAGGTGAATTGCATTACAGGTTTTCTAATGTTGACCAAATCTTACAAATATAAGTTCAACTTAGTAATGATTAATTTTCGTTCTTTAACACTACTAATTCAGATTGCTAATACTTCTTGATTAGGACTTTTTGCATCACTATTCATGAGTAAAAATGGGTTGGAATTTACATTGTTGTGATCTCTTTGACAATTTTAATATCACTGATACACTAACTTCATAAAATGTGATAAATTCTTCTACTTACTCTATTCTAGAAAGTGTTAAGTAAAACTGAGAGTATTTGTCCCCTGAATTTTTGATAGAATCCCTGGCAAAATAAAAAAGGCTTTTGTTTTCTGGGTGCAGAGATTATAAATTACTGATTCAAATTCTTCAGTAGTTGTAGGACTATTCAGGCTATACTATTTTTTTCTTAGTATTGGTAGTTTATATTTTTATAATATTTTCCCACATGGTCTAAGCTGTCCAATTTACTGAGAAGAAATGAGGTGTAACAGTCCCCCATTATCTGTCTAATCTTTGCAATTGCACCCCACTTTTCATTTTTTTATTTTAAGGAGAAAAAACAAAATAACAACAACCCAAACTATAAAACAACAGCAAAAAACCCCAATGAAAACAATACAGAATTTCAAAGCCACTTTTTATTCTTAATACTGTTTATCTGTCCTTTCTCTTGATCAATTGGACTGGAGTTTTGTGTATTTTTATTCATTATTTCGAAGAACTAGTTGTTAGCTTTGTGGATAAAACAGTGTAGTATTAATAGTTAACTTTTCTTGTCATTGAGATACAATATCTAACCACAGTTTAAGAGATTTGCTGTATTTTGGGTCACATTTTAGAAATTTCAGCCCGTGCATGGTTGGTGCTCTCTGAGGCAGAATGGCGGGGCAGGGGAGAGCTGCCCAGGCACAGTGGACAGGAAGCAGGCAGTGAAAGGAGGAGTGAGGGTGGCAGATGACCCTTCCCGGACCACCTCTTGGGACCCAACTCTTCTGACCAGGCCCCCCCTTTTAATAGCAAGTCAGCTCTAAGCCCTGTTACCCAATCACCTGAGAACATAAGGCTCTTGGGGTCATCTAGGTATAAACTATAAGTTATAATACAAAGTACATTTTACCTGTGTTTTTAGTTAAGTTCTCATATATTTATTGTTTAGAGTCGTAGGGTCTTCACTATGTCTGTTTATTAACTTCCACCTTCCTTTTGAAAACAGGTTGAGCATCCTCGACCTGAAACTGAAATCTGGATGTTTTAAAATTTAATTTGGGGGTGGGTTGGGTGCTGAGGATTAAGCTCAGGGCTTCGCACATGCTAAGCAGCAGTCTGCCACTGAACTGCATATCTTTAGCCAAAAGATCTGAAACTTTGAATTCAAACCTGATACTACCTATGTGATGGGTAACAGTCCAAACACAGCTAAAAGTATTGTGAAAATTACCTTCAGACTATGTGTATAAGGTGTATGTAAATCATAAATGCATTTTGTGTTTAAACTTGGGTCCAGTTCCTAGCAAATATTTTTTAAAATTCAAAATACTTTTGGTTCCAAATATTTGGACAAAGGATACTCAACCTGGAAACAAAAAAGGATATTCAACCTGTGTAAACATTTAAGGTTGTATATTTTCCTACCCTTTTGTGTTTATTATAAAATAGTCAACTGGAAGTGGAGAAAAGAGTCTCATTCTGACTTCTAAACAGCCACTGTCAGTTGGGCCTAGCCTTCATGGTATTCACCATGTCAACCTATATGATTTTGATATGCATATGAGAAAAGTATCCTAATACTGCTTTAATATCATCTTCTTTCATATAGGATTCTCCTTTATTTGATCTTATTAAACAGTCAAAAGATCGAGAAGGACCAGCTGACCACCTTGAATCTGCTTGTCCTCTCAACCTTCCTCTCCAAAACAATCACACTGCAGCTGATATGTAAGTGGGATATATATTATCATACCTAGTCAAACTAAAAGCTGATTTTGAGCACAAGGGGTAATGCAAGGCATCGTATAGAAATTGTAGAGAACTGAACTTTTGCATAAGACATTGTTTCTCCTATTAGGAACTAGGACTATGTAACATACATGACCTAAATAAAGTCATGTAGAGGATACAAAGTGCTACTGAATCACATGGAATTGTGAAGAGGGGCAGTTTTGAAGCAAAATAAGATTTCAACATGAAAATTAAAGAGAGGAGACAGAATAGTATCTCAAAAGCCAGACATATCATGTACCCTAACAGCCAGGAAGGGCAGGAGCATTGTCCAGACCACATCAGTTCATCTGGAGTGAACATAAGATGCATCTAGGGAGAAGTGCAGACTGTGGATCAGCACAGTTAGGGCGTGATAATAACAGTGGGAGAAGAAAGCATAGCTCACATTTTTGAGGTCTCACTGTGTTCTGGGCAATTACCTCCATATCTTAGATTCATGTTTTTCATTTAACCTTCACTCCACCTCTGTAAGGTAGTAGTTACCTCTTCAGTTATCTGTAAAATAAGAATTAGACCAATAAAGTAACTTACCTAAGGTCAACTGAAATCTAACCAAGCAGTCAGCCCCCCAAATCCATGTTCTTAATCACCCTGGCTGTATTACCTTTTATAGAAATGTGCTTTATTGTTATGTGTAGGAATTGGCATTACAGTGTTCCGTGAGTAGTACAGAGACCATTTTCCAGAGATGTCATGCAGTGCTAACTTGTATTCCCAGTATTCCTACATTCATGTAGAATCTCTATTCATTTGTTTGGTAGGTAACACTTTTATATAAGTAAGTCAAGCCTTATTTTTTCTTTAATTTAATATATAGTTAATCTGTTAAGTGCCAGGAAGACAGAAATAAAATGAATGGTCTGGGTCCTTCCTGCTCAGAGAGTTTTACATTCTGGAGGAGGAACCAGTGAACAAGTAAACTAATACATAAAGTTGATTTTAGATTATCATGAATGCTATAAGTTAAATGAACAGAGTAACAGGAAAGACAGAGGCTGAGAGGATAAGAAAATATTTAGGAACACTTCCTTTTTTCTGATGAAGTGATATTTTGACCTAAAGGACAAGTGGATGTGAGCCAGGCAAAACTCATTGTTTTAGAACAGATAGAAGTTGGCTTGTCCGAGGACTAGAAAGGGGCCTCATGAGCAAGAGGATAGTGGTACAAGGGTAGGTCTGGAGACACATCCTGGGGCTGGGTTTCATAGTTTCCTATTGGCGTACTAAAGAGTTTGGACTTTGTAAGGCAAATGGGCAACCATTTAAGCAGGGATGCAGTTTGCTATAATTTCTATTTTAAATGACCTCTCTCTGATGCTATTTGAAGGTACAGATGGGTTTGGGGGAGAGAAGAGATCAGGGCAAAAACATAAGCGGGTAGATGCCTTGGTCTAAGAGAGCATTAAAGGTAGAGTGAAAGATTAGAGATAGATTTAATTTAATAGGTTTTACATCAGATTTGAGGAACTGGGAAAATGGAGAAATTATGTAATTCCTGAGGTGTTTTTTTTTAAACTTTAAAATACTGTATATAATGTGAAGCCATTCTTTGAGATGAGAGAAATTTGGGGAGAACCACGTGTAATCCCAGCATTGTGAGAGGCTGAGACAAAAGGATCACAAGTTTGAGCCCACACCGGGCAACTTAGCAACTTAGCAAGATCCTGTCTCAAAATTTAAAACATTGAAAAATGCTTGGGAATATAGTTCAGTACAAAGCCCCAAGGCTCAATTCAAATACTGCACCCCCCAAATCTACCCAAAACTCAACAACTTAAGTTTTTTGACATTAAAATACTAGATGTAATGTTGACCCATTTTTTTGAGATAGGAAAAACTGGGCAAAGAAAGACAACATTCTGCTTTGGCCTTGTTAAGTTTGAGATTAAAGTAGTGAAAGCCATTAGTTAATTGGACATTTGTATGTAGAATTCAAGGGAAATTAACCCTTGCTCAAGCTAAGTCATTATTAAACTATCAGGGAAGTCCAAAGGGGATAGCAGACCAAGTAGAGCACTGGTACTTACAAAGACCGTTGTGTGGGTAAGTCCTTCTCCCTGGGGCACAAGTTAGTAAACTACATATAATAGAAATGTCCATGGTAAGGTAGAAACCCAACTTATTCAGAGTTATTTCTTAGCTATTAAAACAAAATCAGAAAATAGATGTGGATTATTCTGTTAAACATAAGGTAACACAGAGGAATAGAATTGTTATAAACTGAGAGATAACATTTGATAATATCCCTGCCTTAATTTACACCTGTCATACTTAATATACAAGTGTAATCTGTCTTGATGATATTAATTGAAGTGTTAAGTAATAAAATTCTGTACTTTATAATTTAGAAGTGTGTATGTATAATTTAAGTCTTATATATATGAACCATAGCTATCAATTACAAAATCAGTAGGATGATCAGAGAGATATTACAACACTATTTGGTGTTAATAACTTGTTTTTTTAAACAAGAGTCATTTTCTGATCTCGACCCCATTGTAATTATTAAAGCAGAAAATTATGCATATACAGTTATTTTTCACAATAAATCAGTTAATTACTTGGAAAAGCCACTTATTAAAATATAATTAGATATGATGATGAGAAGCGCAATTTTCCCATGAAGTTATCTTTCCTAGTTTGCATTTAAAATAGCCTTCTCAGAGAATTTGCTATAGGATAACAGATTAAATAGGTAATATGTGTCTGGGTGTATGTGTACAATGTGTGTGTGTGTGTGTTAGACTTCTAGCAAACTTCAGATGAAGACTTTACCTTTGAATACATCTAGGTATCTTTCTCCTATAAGATCGCCAAAGAAAAAAGGTTCAACTACACGTGGAAATTCTACTGCAAATCTAGAGATGCAAGCAACCTCAGCCTTCCAGATTCAGAAGCCATTGAAATCTACCTCCCTTTCCCTCTTTTACAAAAAAGGTCAGTAGATTACTTTCAAGAACGTGGATTCTAAAACCAGGCTGACTAGATTTAAATCGTGGCTCTTTCACTTAGAAAGTGAGACCTTAAGCAAGTCACTTAATACCTCCATGTCTCAGTTCCCTCATCTGTAAAGTGGAAAGGACAGTAGGGTAATCCGTACTATAATCATAGTTGCAATATAAGGTTTCTGAGATCATTGAATAAATTAATACATCCACAGCTGAGCCACAGTTTCACTGCCAGGCAGCTTGAACCACCTGTGGTACATGAAGGACTGTTCCTTGCATGACTGTACCACTTCTGCCAGCGGTGATACAGGCCACCCAATGGGGCAGTCATACCACCAGTGGGTCAAGCTGGCAAGAGCATGTTAATACATATAAAATGCTTCCAGTACTGCCTGTTTACTTATTCATAAGGAAAAGAATGGAAGAGGTGAGGGTATTATTAAAATGTTATTGAATAGTATTATGGTTAGAAATAGTTTAATGATTTGAAAAGCATCCATTTTTCATTGAAGATGAAAAGTAGACGTATTCATTCCCCTTATCCCCACAGTGTACCGGTTAGCGTATCTCCGACTGAATACTCTGTGTGCTCGCCTCCTATCTGACCATCCAGAACTGGAACACATCATCTGGACCCTCTTCCAGCATACCCTACAGAACGAGTATGAGCTGATGAGGGACAGGCATTTGGACCAAGTAAGAAATTCTAGTGCTTCATATTTGTTTCTCTCTTCTGATTCATTAGTTATATATTGGTTTCTTAAGAAAAGGTTGGATTCAGTAAGAAGCTAGATTAACTTGTAATACTTTGTATATATTCACTTATCGGCTATCATTTATATTTTCTATACCTTTTAAAATTATAGCTTTAGAGTTTAAGAGTAATTTCAATAACTACTTATTTAATGACATAGCATTCTTATTTATAAAATATCACTGAAGAACTTGTTTATCATAAGCTTTTTTGTGTTGTAATAAGCTAGATTTCATTTTAGTGTAGAAAATGTAGGAGATTTAAGAATCAGTTGGTCCAAAACAGTGCCAGTGCTATGAATGAGTGAATGAATGTGTGAGTGAATTAATGAATGAAGTTAGTTTATAAACAGAGTGATTTATCTTCCTTTTCTCTTAAAATGGATCAGAAGGACTATTTGGGGGGATAAGAGTTTATTAATATAATTTCATGTGCTGTAGAAGTTACTCATTTCAAGTATGCAGTTCAGTGGTTTTCACAGAGCTGTGTAGCCATGACCACAATCAGTTTTGGAACATTTTCATTACACCAAAAAGAAACTCCATAACCTGTAGGAGTAAACCTCCTGCTTCACCCCTTCAGCCTTAGGCAATATTGATGTGCTTTCTGTTTATATAGATTTGCCTACTCTGAGTATTTCATATAAATAGAACCATGTAATATGTGATCTTTTGTGTTTGGCCTCTTAGCATGTTTTCAGAGTTCATCGATGTTGTAGCTTGTATTTCATTTCTTTTTATTGCCAAATAATGTTCTACTATATGCTATTTTTATCACCAATTGATATATATTTGTGTTATTTCTGCTTTTGGGCTATTATGTATAATATTACTATAAACATTCATGTACAAGATTTTGTGTGGACATCTATTTTTCCTTTCTGTAAGGTACATACCTAGGAGGGAAATTGCTGGGTCATATCATAACTATGTTTGACTCTGAGAAATGGCTGGATTATTTTCGAAACTGTACCAGTTTACATTCCTAACAATAGTGTATAATGGTACAATTTCTCTATATGTTCACCAAATTATCTTTTTTATTATAACCATCTTAGTGGACGTGATGCAGCATCACACCATGATTTTGATGTGTGTTAGCCTTTTTCCTGATCTTTTCCTCTTACACGCAGGTTTAAATCCATTTTCAGCTATCCTTTTTGTGGTAATGTGGTGTAGGTTCAAATTCATTTTTTTGTTGTTGTTGTGGATACTTACTCAGTGCACTTTTTATTGTGTATGGCTTGTTTGTTTTTGTTTGGTGTTTTCTGTAGTGCTGGGGATTGAACCCAGGGCCTCATGCTAGGCAAGCGCTCTACTGAGCAATACTCGGCCCTCCTCCATAACACGATTTCTTCAAAAAGGTTTTCCTTTTCCCACTGAAAGTTTTTGAAAAATTAATTGATTACAAATGTATAAATGTTTATTTCTTGATTCATCATTCCTTTCTGTTGATCTATATAGCTATTCTTTTGTCAGGACAATGGTACCTTGGCTACTGTAGCGCTGTAGTGGTCAAGTAAGGAGGTATCACTGCACTTTGTTCTTCTTTTTCAAGGTTGACCTAACTATCATGAAACTTGCACTTCCAGTGAATTCTAGGATTGACTCATTAGCTTCTGCAGAGAAGACTTTGAAGATTACATTCAGTCAGAGCTTTATGAACATTAGATATCTTCCCATTCATTTAGACCTCTCTAAATTTTTTCAAGTTTCACTTATTTTATTAAATTTATTCCTAAATATTTTATTCTTCTAATAATATTATAAATGGAATTATTTTCTTAATTTCAATTTTGTATTATACATTGCAAATATACAAAAATATAATTGAGTTGTATATAATTATTTGTAACCTAAAACCTTGATGAATTTGTTTTTTAGTTCTATAGTTTTTAGTGGATTCCTGTAAGATTTTCTATATATAAGGTCATGTCATCTGAACATAGAGGTAGTTTTACTTTTCTTTTTCAATCTACACACATTTTGTTTAGTTCTCTTGCTGAATTCCCCTGTCTAGAACCTAGTGTTAACTGAAAGTGGCATACAAAGGGATCTCGTTTTCTTGTTTTTGACATTGGAGAAAAGAATTCAGTTTTCTTCACCATCAAATATGTTGCTTACTGTATATTTTTTGCATATACCCTTTTCAGTTTGAAAATGTTTCCTTCTTTTCCTACTAGCTTTCATCCTGAGTGGTGTTGGATTTCTGTCAAATGTTTTTTTCTGTATTATTGAGATAATCAGGAGCGATTTTCTTTTTATTGTATTGACATGATATAGTACATTAATTTTCATATGTTAAACTCATCTTGCACTTCTGGAGTGAGTCTCATTTGGTTACAGTATATAATCCTTTTAAGATTCTCCTAGGTTCAACTTGGCAGCTCTTAGTTGAGGATGTTTGCATACATAAGAAATATTAGTAGTTTTTTTTGGTGGGGGATGTTTTTATCTGGTTTTTCTATCAGAGAAGCACTAACCTCAACTGGGAACTTTTCTAATTCCAGAGAGTTTGTGAAGAATTTGTATGTAGTCTTTTTCTGTATTTGGTAAATCTATCTGGGCCTGGGCTTTTGATTACTAATTCAAGGTCAGATTTTCTGTTTCTTCTTGAATCAGTTTTGGTAGTATTTGTCATTCTAGGAGTATGTCTATTGCATCTTAGTTATCTATTTTATTGGTATGGAGTTATTTATAATATTCCAGTATAACCCTTTTATTTCTATAAAATTGATAGTAATAGTCCCAATAAAAATATGGTGAATAGAAGATGGATTATTTCATAAAGATATAGCCTACACATATTTTATAAGAGCCTGCTTGGATTGTATAAATTCCAGTATTCTGAAATTTTAAAAATAAGCACTTGCTGGGTCTGATGGTGCACACCTGTAATCCCAGCACTAGGGAGGCTGAGGCAGGAGGATCATCATGAGTTCCAGGCCAGCTTGGGCTACACAGATAAGTTCCAAGGATGGCCCGGTCTACATAGGGAGACCCTGGCTCAAAGTAAATAAATAAATAAATAAGCACTTAACTGCCTACTTTTAAGTGCCTACTTAGAGTAATAAAATATTTCTTAAGATCAAAATTTATAAAAATAGACACTGATTATTCTTACAGTTCTTCTGCTTTCAATAATACAGTAAGACAGACAGTACTGGTATGGATTTCTAAGATTAGATGTCTGGAATGAAATTTCTTGAGTGATCTGAAAACGCTCTACTTTAAAACTTTAATGATCTAAGTATTAAAGTAGAAAAAAAGCAAGGTGGATACTGGACAGCACTCCGAGTACAAGGAATACTAGATTTGGGATTGGAAATTATCCAATTTCCTGAGCAAGTGACTGATATTATTCTGGACAATAGTAGGCATAACCAAGAATGTTGCAGAAGTGATGAGTACTTAAACAAAGAGTTTATACAGATGAAGGAACTCTGTTGTTTTTAAATCACAAAGAATCACCTTTACTTTTTGCATTTAAAATACTTTTTATTGAAGAGGAATCTTCTATACAGAAAAACCCATATATCATAAGGATACATGTCCATGAAAATTCAGCAAGTGAGTCATCTCTATTACCAGCATCTGGATCAAGAATTTAAACAACACCAAAGCTTCTCTTTAATCCCCTTTCAGTCACCACCTTCCCCTTACCTCCCCTTACCTATACTCCCAAGTCTCTTCGGTGTTGTTCTGTCTGCTAGTTTGAAACCTTTTCACACTTAAGGCTTTTGAAGTGCTAATTATACAACTAACTGACTCCAGTTTCAACATTTCCCCTCTGGGAAATATTAAAGAATATGGGCCAAATTTGGCTCTTTTCCAAACCAGACAACCAGTTCTGAGTAACTGAGTTGGGTGTTTGCATTGTGTGTTCTTTGTGTTTTGTTGGGTTAAACACTTCTCATAGACTTTCAGTCCAAGCTTTGGATGGGGAGAAAAAACCCTATAGAAATTAAATGTACCTCTTCTGAGGGTAAAAGAAAGATGAGAGAGGGCTGGGGATATAGCTCAGTGGAATAAGCGCTTGCCTAGCAAGCGCAGGGTCCTGAGTTCGATCCCCAGTACCGCAAAAAAAAAAAAAAAAAAGAAAGACGAGAGAATGCTTTTAAAATTCTATTTTTATATTACCTTTATTTACTAGATTATGATGTGTTCCATGTATGGCATATGTAAAGTGAAGAATATAGACCTTAAATTCAAAATCATTGTAACTGCATACAAGGATCTTCCTCATGCTGTTCAGGAGGTAGGTAACATGTCATGCTAAGATTTATTTAGATAAATCCATATTTATAATATAGATAATTTCGGTCATTATATATTCTGATCTTATGTAAAATTGCAAATTAAAACTTTTCTTCAACATTATTGGTTAATTACTTGTGACTAAAATGGAATTGGAAAGTTAAATAAGGCAAATTATAAAATTACTCAAATTCATAGTTTAAATTAACAAATAATACTATATCCTCCAATGAGTAGGTTATTTATACTAAACTTGACATAATTGGGGCATTAAATGTTCTTTTAAGTTATTTTTATTACTCCATAGGGAAAGCCAGTGTAAATGTAGCCTTATAAGAAAGAACATCAGTGTGAACACATTTTGTTTCCAGTTTATCTTCCTGGTAGAAAAGCAGTTTAGTAGTAAAATACACTGTGAAACACATTTTATACTGTTCTGTGGCAAATGAGTTGTGAGTTATTTTCCAGTTTGTATTTGCCATTTTCAAAAGTAATATAAGCCAGATCATGTTAGTTTATATATTTGGAGTTATTTTCTCAACCTAGTCATTTTAATTCTGTATTTCAGAGCCATCTTATGAAGTCTTTGTTTAGCCTGGCATTGTGACACACTCCTATAATCCCAGCATGCCAGGAGACTGAGTCAGGAGGATCGTAAGCTTGAGCCCAGCCTGGGCAATATAGCAACTTAGTGAGACCCTGCAAAATAAATAATAAAAATAAATACAAAAAATAAAAAAGGCTGAGGATGTAGCTCACCGCAGAGGCCCTTGGCTCAATCCCGGCATCACAAATAAAAACATAAATAAACAAACAAAATACAGTCCTTGTACTTTTATATAACTAAAACTTTAGTAGAATCTAGCTGTTAAAAAAAAAAAAAAGCATCTACTGAATGGCACTTGCAGTAGAACAGTGCACATTTCCTCAACCCTTTATATGAGAGTGGGGCAGGAACATATACACTAAACATTGATGGATAATATTGTTGGTTTTTGTTCAGTTCTGGTCCTTTGGTTCTCAGAATGCCTTTATTCTGGCAGCCTGTCCACTTCCAGCCGTATTATCTGCTGCAGCTTGGCTGCTTCTCTGGATCGTTTTGTAACCTTTTACTTCTGATAGAGCACCTAGTATCCAAGCCTAGCAAAGCTTTTTCAGATAATTTTTTTTTGCATAATATGTTTCATACTAGTTAAAAAGTATTACAAACTATTAGAAAAGAAAATCTAAAGAGAAATTCTTACATTTATTTAAGTGCTTTTCTTATTCTTCCTCAGACATTCAAAAGAGTTTTGATAAGAGAAGAGGAGTATGATTCCATTATAGTATTCTACAACTCGGTTTTCATGCAGAGACTGAAAACAAACATTTTGCAGTATGCTTCCACGAGGGTATGTGTAAAGTATCATCTAGGGGAAAGCTAATTATAAAGAAATAAATCTCACTGAAACATTCAATAAAATTAAATTTACTTTCTTGGTTTTGCTGTAGCCTCCTACCTTGTCACCAATACCTCACATTCCTCGAAGTCCTTACAAGTTCTCTAGTTCACCGTTACGGATCCCTGGGGGGAACATCTACATATCACCCTTGAAGAGTCCATACAAAATTTCAGAAGGCCTACCAACACCAACAAAAATGACTCCAAGATCAAGGTTGGTGTTTTCTCTTCAGAAAACAGTAAAAAATGAGTACATAAACAAACAGACATAAGAGAGAAACATTTTTATCCAAGCATAAAAATGTAAAGCTCTCTTTGTTCAGAATAAGCTAGACTTTTAGATTCTAATTTTATTTATATTTGTCATAAGAATTTGACACAAAAGAAAGGCTGTTTATTTGAATGCCTTTGCAGTTTTAGTCAACTTTCCTAGCTGCTAGGAGCTCTCCTTTTGTAGATAGTCTGAGAACCAGTTTGGTTATATATTTCAAAACACTTTAACATTTTTGTAAGTAGCCAATCTGCTAAACAAAGTAGATTACTTTAGGTTAGCAATTTTTACTCTGTACCTTACTGGATTTCCTATAAACTTTCTGTGGACCTGGTCTGTTTTCCTTGTTACAAAAGTGAAGATGACTTACTAAATGTAGATGATATTACCCTGGGCACCATCTCTGTCTGTACTTGCGAAGGGCGCTGCCGATTAGGACAGTGATGAGTGTGAAGCTGTTTTAAATTCTCAGATGAAAGGTTCTGTACAACTACAAATCATTATATTATCTTCCACATCCAACCATAAGTACTGTCTTGCTTTGAAGTTCTTCAATTTACTAATTATATGTTATCATGGGCTATTTGAAACTGATTTTATTTGTATAATGTCAGAGGCTGGTTAGCCAGTATAGTTAATATAGCCTCATCTCAGAAATTGTCAGCCCATGTAGTTGTACTGAATGGGCAAGAAAAGCAAACAGGAGAAGAGGCTGTATTTGATTTTTAAGAAATATCTGTGTGGTGAGTTTAATGACATGATTAATACACACTTGTGCTTAATTAAGTAAAACATAATGAAAACCTGATGAAGGCGCTGTTGTGTCCCCGTAGCCTGCTGTGTTTGGTGTTCTCATTATAGCTGGTTATCTGTATACTGGTATCTGCAGCTGCGATCGTGAGCCTGTCAGACGCCATACCGCATCTCAGCACAGTTACACAGCCCCGGCTGCCACTAACAGTGTGCACTTACATAGTTTTCAATGATGATGATTAATCCATATTATGGGGATGATGAATTCAATTCTCTGTTCTTTAGCAAAAAGAGTCACATGTCCAAGCCAGGTATGGCAGCTTATGCCTGTAATCCCAGTATTCAGGAGGCTGAGTTAGGAGGGTCACTGTGAGTTCGAGGCCAGCTTGAGCTACATAGTGAGTTCAGGGCAGCCTGAGATCCTGTCTCAAAAACAAGTCACATATTCTAACTAATGAATCATTTATCAAGCATCAAGAAAGCATCTTAATACTGTGTTTATACAACACATTTAATCAAATATTTTACATAGATGATGGCTACTTATCAAGGGAATGGAAGCCGAAGTCTCTATATACCAGTTTCATGTGCACATTTTAAACCATTGTGTTAGGGAATGCTGTTCTTCAGCTTTATTGTCAATATCGTGAATTATATAGTTCAAACACAGATTTACAGAGATTTCTCTTCAGGGATATATAATAACCTTTATGATAGATCTTAATTAGAATTCTAATTACTACTTATTATTACAAGCAACTTGATTTTCAAATGAAAAAAAATGTGAAATAAATTTGATAATTTAACCATTAATTCATGAAGAGCTGTGCCCGGGGTAAACGTAAACTCTACTTTTACCTTCTTAAAACAGGACAGGGGCAGAATGTGTTCTTCCAGATGTAGAATTCCAGGGGTAGGGTTATGGGTAGGGCGGTTCCTAGCATTCACAAGGCCCTCATTGCATCCCCAGCGTGGGAAACCCAAAAGAAAACAGCAACAGAAAACCTGCATGGGCTAGGGATACAGCTGCATGGTATAGTATGTGCTTTGGTTCTGAGTTTAGTCCCCAGAACCAGGAAAAAAATAAAATAAAAACCTAAGGAACCAGCTGAATGTTTGATCAGGCTAGCACTGCGACAGTACACTCCAAATGGATGATTATGTTAGTGGCTTCAGGGTAGAGAACACCTCTGACTGTTTCTGATCGCTCAAGGTGATAGATCCTACGTTCATCTCTGCACATTTGCAAACTCTGTACATGATTTTCATTACTAATTTGCATTTCATCTTAACTTGACAGAATCTTAGTGTCAATTGGTGAATCATTTGGGGTGAGTATTTTCTTTCTATGAAATACAATGCCACAGAATATGAAGTAAACAATAATTGGCAATGTACAAGTGTCCTTGTATACCTTTGTATCATCCTTTCTTGGTGTTCTTATACGTGGATATCTGTGTACTTATATTTACTTGTTATAGCTATAAAAGAAATTAGAGAGTTCTACAGTTTGAATTGAAAAATGTTATTCAAACACCTTATCCAGTCATATTAAATAGAGTTTAGAAGTTATGTCTATCACAGGTTTCTTTTTAAATCAGATTTAATTTCAAATTATACTTATAATTAGTAGATTTCAAACTGTTTTCCAAACATTCTTCTGAGATTATGGAATGCATAATATATATATTATGTAACACACATGTTCATGTATATATACATATATGTGCACTATTTTTATTAACAATTTCTGACACCGAATATGTGAAGTTTTCCTCATACCTGCCTATTCGCCAACACTCTGGACACAAGTAGTAGCCTACAATACAATTAAATTTTGATGCTGATTACCCAGAGTTAACACCAGACCCCCAGATTGAAGAGGTCAGTCCTACAAGACTTCCCTCACTTCAGACAGTAGTCAGGAGTGTCAGTTCCCAGGTTAGATCATGCATTCATCTGTCTTAGCTAAAAGTCAAGATGTTTCTACAAGACCTCTCCCTTTAGGTTTGATCCTTTCCTACAGTGGCTCACAAACCTCTGGAAAATACTTTTCCTTACTATTTCCCCTTTATTATAAAGGATATAGGTGAGCATGCAGATGAAGAGATACTCATGGTGAGGTCCAGAAGAGTCTTACACACAGGAAGTGTATGTCTCTGTGGACTTAGCAACTCTAAAGTCCTTTCATCCCTGCTGTGGAATGATTTTAAAGGGGCGGGATTCCTTACATACACATAATTGATTAACTCAATCTCCAGCCCTCTTCTCACTCTGGAATTTAGGAGGGAGGGCTAAAAGTTCCAAGCTTCTAATGAAGTCTTGGTCTTTCTGACAACCAGCCCCCATTCTGAAGCTATCTAGGGGCCTAACAAGCATCATCTCATTAGAACAAAAGGTGTCCGTCCTATCACCTTTAATCACTCAGGAAGTCTTGTGGTTCTAGGGACTCTGCACCAGAAACTGGAGACAAAGATCAAATATCTTACTTTGATATCACATTTGTGTATATATATAATTTCATAAGAATTTTACCAAACAGTTTGAAATTCAGTAATGTGATTGTTTTGAAATGAGATACTCCAATATGTGAGCACCATCCAGATGTTACCAGCCTGCTCCTAACTACTTGCTTTCTTCTAACGCATAAACACGCATGCATGCGCACTTCTGTCCTTTCTGTTAGACTTCTACAGTATTCTTTCTCTGATGTATTGATTAGGAATGGGTTACATGAAAACCTACCCCACTGAAAGTGGCAGGGATTATATGGCAGTCTTTGTTGCAGGAAATGGAAAGGAAAGCTTAGCTTTGAAAGCATTATTCCAGGATCAGAACACACTGCTTTTGTTGGCCTTCCATTAATGTCACTAGTGGAATATCCCTAGTTCAACAGTCCACATTCAGTCTGTGTTACTGTTAATATATGATGCCTTCCTATCCTGCCAAAGAGTTTAGATTCTTACATGGTCCAGCGATGAAAAACCTTTTAGAGCTTTTAGTGATACATACAGCCCAGTGTGGCATGCATGCCACAGGTTCACCACCACTGAATTGGCTTACGTTCTATAAGGAGAAGACTGCCTGCATAATATATGGCTGCAAAACAAATTATCCCTAGGATTAGTGAACAATTCTTATTAGTTTCTTTCAGATTAGTTTTTTTCAGATTATTGAGGACTGAGGATTTAACCACATTCAGGGTTCTTCTCAAAGCTGTGCTCAGAGTGTGAGCTGTGGATCACAGTCAGATCAAGGCTTGCCTAGAGGAGCATCCACTGGTCAGCGGTTTCATACCATTCCAGCTGATCCTCCCTGACTCTTGGCCCAGGTCATCAGCCCCCTGCCACTTGGGTCCATCTACAGTGCTACTTCCTAATGCACAGGGAAGCTTGCTTTCCCCACATTAAGGACTCCTTGGGAGAGAGAGGGGAGGGAAAGAAAGGAGAAGCTACACCCTTTTTGTAACCTCATACTGAAAATGACATATCATCTTACTACTTTACCATATTGGTTACAAGCAAAACAATAATAGTCCAACCCATACTCAAGGCACAGAGGATCACATGAGGGTCTGAATACTAGGAAATAGGATCTCTAGGGATTTAAGAGGCTGCTAACCACACTGTCCCCAGACAAAACCACTGAAGAAGGGCATAGTTTGTATAAATGACCAAGTGTTAAAATATTAATTGAGCATAGGCTACAGCTGTCAGGCTTCACAGAAAAGATATGGAGCCATGCAAATAGGGTTGGAGCTGATTAAGTAGAAAATAGAGACTTCAAACATCCCTAAGCTAACTGAGAAACTATTGCGTACAGTTAGGTATTTTAAAGCTGATAGGCGAAAGTCTTATTAATATGGACATAAATGTATTTTTTCATCAAACCATATTTTTGCATGTGAGCTTTGGAAAATGAAGCATAACTGGAAAAGGTAATCCTACTGTCAAGTCACCAGTCAAATCAGATTTAACTTCTATTAGAAGGTCTGGATTTTTTTTTTTTTTAGTCCAAGTAAGCTTGTTAATATACCTCCCTGAGACAGCCACTTAGTCTAGTTCTAAAATAGCTAAAGAACTTTTCCCCACATTTGCCCATTCGATAAAATCGGGTAGTATAGCGACTTCAGTGGTTCTTATCAGCTCAGTTTGTGTTGGTGTGACACACGGCCCTTCAGGAAATAGTTCCAGTCATCTTCAGTCATAGCGCCTGGACTCAAACCTTGAAGTTCTTGGCTATTTGGTTTTTGATTTAAAACACTTTTTTTGTAGTAGCTTTTCAACTAATACCATATCAGGGGTGGCCTGTAATATATAAATTAGGTGACTTGTCCACATAATACCCATAAAATGAATCAAAAATTGGTATTCAGTAGATACATCATCTTTTACCAGAGTCTCATGACTGTCTCATTGTATAATACCCTAAAAAGAGACAGGCAGATCAGAAATACATGACCCTGACTGGACATTGTAGTGACTTAGTGAGACCCTGTGTCAGAATAAAAAAAGATTGGAAATTTAGCTCACTGTGAAGGCTCTGGGTTTAATCCCCAGCATTCCCCCGCCTCTCCCAAGAAAGAATCTGTCAAAAGCGAGGCTCCAGAAAGCTGACCCAGCTTTGCTGCATTCTGAGATTGGGTTGTTTTCAGGGGCAGCAGGTTCTGACAGTGAAGAGTCAGGCCTTTCAGAGGAGTAGGTGGAGGTGTTAGAGGAGGAGGAGCTGCAGGGGGAGGGGCAGAAGGATTTTAAAGGAGAGAGCAGAATTGGTGTAGTTCTGATTTTGAAATATTTGAAGCTCCTTATTTGGTCCAATGAAACAGAAAGTTAAAAGGAAGAAATAACTTCTGCTTGATTTGTGACATACCTCAAACCACAATTTATGGTTAACTTCAAAATGCTGACATTTAATGATTTAAAATAAAGACCTCTGTAATTTGTAGACTTCTGAGAAGTTCCAGAAAATAAATCAGATGGTAGGTAACAGTGACCGTGTACTCAAAAGAAGTGCTGAAGGAAGCAACCCTCCTAAACCACTGAAAAAGCTACGCTTTGACATCGAAGGATCAGATGAAGCAGATGGAAGGTAGGAACCATCCTGGAGCATTTCTCAGTAGCGGAGCTGGTCACCGGGAGAGTCCAGTCTCAGAGTTGGTCTGATGCGGACGGGTCCTTTCACACCAGTTCTGTGTGGAGGCTGTGGTAATGGCTCCAAGTGACAGCTGTGAAAGTAGTCTGCAGTTAAGAGCACTGTAGAAATCGTACACAATACCAGCTACCAAAACTCAGTGCAGACATCAGGCCTTTAAAAATCTATTCTAGTTGTGGTACGAAAAAGTTAATACTTTTTTACAAAACTATTGGTAAAATTTTAACAGTTTTTAAAAATGCTTTTGAAAATGTTAGCTGCTGTGTTTTTTAAGAACCCTTGGAAAAATATGTAGGACAGTAAATTTGTGCTAGTTTTATTGTAGATTACCAGTTCATAAACTTTTAAAAGCTCATGAAATAACAAAATATCCATGAAAATGCCACAGTAATTAGAAATTTGAGTTTTTCACTTATACACAGGCATAAAAAAAAATTTCGCTTTCTTTCATCTGCAGTAAACCTCTTCCAGGGGAGTCCAAATTCCAACAGAAGCTAGCAGAAATGAGTAAGTGCTTGCTTTTCCTTAAGTTTCCCTTCTATAAAGGGAAGAAACAATTGCTTTGATTGCATTCACTGTACCTTTAAAAAGAGACTGCACCCATAATTCCTTCCAGCAGCAGGCTTGTTTATGTGCTTGTTTGTTTATTAGTACACATTTGCAGTACCTGTTTATATTCTTTGTGTGGAGTTAGTACATGTACATCTTAATCCCTTTCTCCTCTTCTTTCTCTTCCCTTTTTCCCCCATTCCTTCCATCTCTTGATCCCTTTCCCATTTGAGAAAGTTCTGTCTCCCTAGTTCCTTTTATATTTTGCTCCTCATTTATAATTTGGGTTTCTCATATAAGAGAGATGTGATATTTAAGCTTGTGTGTCTGATTCATTTCAAGTAAGGTCATGTTCTCCATTTTCCCACACATGACTCAAGTTTATCCTTCTTAATGGCAGAGTAGTACTCCATTGTGTATAAATACTACATTTTCTTTATCTGTTCATCTGTTGGTGAACTGTTACTTTCAAGTATGCATTTAAAATATAATCAATCAAGAGGATACTATTTACCTCATGTATTTGTAGATAAAATGTGCTGAAAAGTGAAGGTCATCATTACCTTTCCACAGTCTTCCATGTGGGAAGACTTAAGACATGAAACATTGCCTGACGCCACCTTCAGTGCAGTGGGTGTGGTCTGAAGGTACCAGTGTGAATCTGGAGAGCTCTTTCACAATGTGTGAGGTACAGGGAAAGGCTTTACCAATCTATCATCTCTAAACATCCTCACTTTTATTTAAAGAATAATCTTTTATTCTGTTATTGTTGAACTTTCTTAATTTGCATAGCTTAAAACATTTCAAAATAAAAGTTTTCTACTGGGCTTTGTGGTATGTGCCTGTCATCTGAGCACTCAGGATGCTGAGGCAGCAGGATCACAAGTTTGAAGCCAGCCTGGGCTAGATAGGCAGACCCTAAAACAACGACAAAGTTTTCTATTACTAGAGATCTGAATTTTGATAAAGAATACTAGATCATTTTCCAAGTTGCAGAGTGATCTAAATTTGGAATGTTGGGCTGGGAGTTTCCTCAGTGGTAGTTGTATAGCGCGCTCCAAGCCTTTGCTCTGATCCCAGCCTCTCTCTCTCTCTCTCTCTTTCTCTCTTTCTCTCTCTCTCTCTCTCTCTCTCTCTCACACACACACACACACACACACACACACACACACACACACAATACAGTATTAGAACAAATGGAATTCTTTCCTAAGCTATTCTGAAACTATTAAAAAAAAAAAAGCCAAGTATAGCAATAGATGGGAAGCCCTGTAGGAAAGAGAAATGCTTGCTGACCACCGCCGGGCTGTCTTAGGCATGTCCCTGATAAGGTCAGCGTGGCAGCTCCTGGTATCTGGCGCCACACCCAGTAATACGGTAGAAAGAGGGCCCGGGACTTGGAGAGAACAAAAATACTTAGGAAATGAAGGGTGTTAGGCCATCATTCTAGGTCGTAGGATAAACCTGTCCTCATTCATGTGTAAGTTGTAGCTGCTAACTTTGAGATACAAAGTATTTAAAAGAATGCTTTTGGTTGATTCTTTTCTAAGTTGTTACTGTGTTATAGTTAAAATGAACTATACCATTTAAAATTTTTGATTTGACGTTAGTTAATATATTCCTATTTTAACTTTTTAACAGTTAATGGCTTCCTCCCAGTACATGAAAACATACAAAACATTCTTAGCCAAATCACACCTTATAAATACCTGAAAGCATTTAGGAACCCATACGAACATTTCAAAAGGAGCAGAGAGCTGCAAAGCCTGTGTTTCCTGAGAGGAGAGTCGGGGCTGTGGTCAGCGTCCGACACCGCAGCTGTGACGCTGAGCCCGGTACCGTGCCAAAGTTCAGGGCCCACAGGTGGCTGGGAAAGTGGGGGCAGGCAGTGGGAGTGTGGCCTCCCGAGGCTAAGTAATTCATCTCCAAGATACTCTTTAGCTTGCCTAAAAACTGGCATTCAACCGAGAATATCATACAGTGTTAATCGGCCAAGAGGAAGAGATGAAGGGCTAGAACTACTGGCTGTTTTCTTTCTTTTCCAAATGTGAATTTCCTTCTTTCCTTCCTTCCTTCCTCTTTCCTTCTCTTTCTTTATTCCTTCTCTTCTTCGTTCCCTCTCTTCCTCCTCCCCTTTCCTCCACTATGGAGCTATACCACCTGCCCACCCCTAAAGTCAAGTTAATAATTTTTAACTTAAAATGAGCGTTCTGATTTTGTCCATATTGTAATTAGTAATTACTTTTACATTTTCTACGCTCAGTTTAATTTTGCAATACCTATCAGCCATGTCCAAACACAAGGGAATCCCTAGCTTTATAGAGAATACCACCATTTACTCTGGCAGCAGATCCAGTGGCCGGCCCGTGGTTCTCGTCTGTTCAAACACATCAGACTTAAACTTTGTCTGTGGAACAGTGTTGTGCAAAGTGGGGAATGGGAGTATACGAACCATTTGGGGGAATGCATAAAGAATATATGAGAAGTTTTATTTATTTTTACCTCATCTCATTTTAATATTTTAGGGTTTGTGTTTTATAATTTATGCACATATACATGTGCTGACAGATGCCTTTTGATAGTATATGCTTGGAAAAATTTTTATTGACAGGGAAAGAAGATTTGAAATTTTTTGGAGGCCAAGTGCAAGGTGTGAGCTCTGTCAGTTTGACACAAGCCTCATGTTTGGTAGCACCTTGCCCTCTCACCCAGCACCGCCAGTGCTGTTCACAGGTTTTCTTCCTCCTTTTTCAGCATCTACTAGAACACGAATGCAAAAGCAGAAAATGAGCGACAGCACGGATACCTCAAATAAGGACGACAAGTGAGGCTCTCAGGGACGTGGTGGGCCCCGGAGACGTCTCCTGTTGCATTTTCTGTCATGCACGTGACTATAGTTCTCCCAGGTTCTGTTTGCAGCCACATGTAATATCTCCAGCTCTTTTTGTAGAATAAAATGTGAGACGCAAGTTGGATATTTATGTGGGTAATTCCTAAGCTACTTTCATTGTATACAGATGTTGTTACACAAGATTGAAAATCTTGTGTAATCCTGCCATTTAAAAAGTTATAGCAGATAATGTTTGCATTTCTAAACATTAAAGTTGCTGTGCTTTCGATAATAAGGCTGTTTCTGGACTGGGGGTCCTGACCCATACCTACTTTGCCTTCCCTCCAGCATACATGTGATGTTTGCTCTTGTCTTTATTAATTTATAATGTATATTTTTAATTTAACATGAATACCCTTAGAAACTGTGTTCTGTCTTCCAACTGCAATTTGCCCATTCACTCAAATTACCCTGAATTCCTCCCCTAAAACAGATGATTATTAGAAACTGTGAGAAAAATTACTAATTTTTACACATTAGATTTTATTTTAGTATTGGAATCTGATAAACTGCTTGTTTTAAAAATTGCTTGTAAGTACAAGCAAAAAATAAAGTATAAATAATACTGTCATACTACTGACACAGTTTTCATACCTCAGAATTTGTAAGAACCTAGTCTTTCATCCAACTCTGCTTTAAAATGAGGATTATTAATAGCACTCTTGGATTTTTCCCATTCAGATCTCTGAATTTGTAAGCACCCATCTAGTACTTGAAAAATACAAGTGTCTTGTGAAAAAGAGCTTCGCTGCAGAGGACCCTAATACAGTATATCCCAAGTGCACTTTCTAATGTTTCTGGGTCCTAAGAATCAAGACACGAATTAATCTGCCTTCCTAAGTTTGGGCAGATTTTTTTCTCTGGAATGGTACATGTCTCCCATGTATCTTTTGAACTGGCAGTTGCCTATTTATCTGCTATTGTAAGTGGGTGTGGTCTAACACTGGCAGGTTCAAAGCCACCTTATTTTTAGTTCAACATTACAAGTAGTCAACAGTCTTTGTAAGTTAGGCATTAAGGTTTTTGAGTTTGTGCAAAAGCTTCAACATATTCACATTAGAAAGAGGCACTTCCCCTCCCCTGTGCACCTAACGGTGTAAACTATCTTGTATGATTAACTTATTTAGAAAATGAGTAATTTAAAATAGGTGGTATTTAAGGTAGTATCAGCTAGCATTTAGGAAAATCATTTTGTCTAAATTCAGAGTTCTTTTTAAAAAGAAATCTGGTCTCATTTGTTAGGAAAAAATATTGTTTGCTCAACTGAGTTTCAAACATACTCTTTGGACTGTTACCTTAATAACAAAAGCACCGGGAAGCTTTACTCCATTTCTTCATTAATTTCTGCATGAATATCACACAAACCAGTTAGTCATTAGGGCAAGGGCACACCATGCTTCTGGGGTTTTTGCTAACAAGTTCACATTAGAATTAGTGACAGTTTTAGGAATTTCAGATATCATGTATTCAGATTTCTTAAATTAGTCTTCAAATAATGCTATACTGCTTTTTTGTACTGGTTAAAACTGTACATTTAAAATTGCTATGTTACTATTTTCTACAATTAATAGTTTGTCTATTTTAAAATAAATTAGTTAAGAGTTTTAATGGTCTGGCGTGATTTTTTTGTATTCAGTGCAGTAATGTTCCCCACTGGATGTGCACTCAGCCACTCGCAGCCTGTCACCATGACCTGGTGATGATTTCCACATTCACCTCTTTGACTTGGACTTCTGCTCAAAGCTGTCATAGCAACCGACCTCTCAGTTTCTACCTACTCCAGTTTCTCAAAATATAAACCAAAACCAGACAGAAGTAGCTGGGTTAGCTGGTTTCTACCCTACTCTTCCCCCATTTTACTACATACTTACCAAGCCAAAAACTTAGGAGGCACCTATTCACTGTTGTCAGGACCACTGCTTATTTATTGTTAAAATCCGAACATTAAGTGGTTCTCTGTGTTTGGTACTAATAGTCATATAGCATCAAAATTATATCTCAGTAGGCATTCAGCTTTCTATAGTCTTCATCCTGTTTACTAAGAATACTCCTATTTCTCAGCAGAAATAACAATTATGTTTGATTATTCGGAACACACCAAGGCCTTACTTAGGTATTATGTTACATCATGTGATATACGTGTCACATTATCATTCTGAACTCATTATGAAATTCATCTGACACAAGTTTGCGTTTATGTAATTTTTCAGATTATTCTGGATAATGCATCTCTTTTCTTCTGCAATGGCATGTTTGTTCCTAAAGGAAGAAAGGCAGATTGGATAAAGCGAAAAAGCAGGTATATCTCAGTAGGATACGTTCATTCTGGATGGGCATCTTAGGCATGGCATTCAAGTCAAGTCAAAGTCGAACAGCCTTAATAACACTGAACATATTTAGTCTGGGGGGAAAATATATCATTTCTGGCAATTAATTTAGCATTCCTCTGATTTAAATTCTGACCAATAAAAGGCACAAGCCCAACTTAATATATTTATTTTTCACTAGTTGGCACAAATGATAGAAAGGAGGACCATACATTCTAGTTCTATTATGATCTGGACTTCATAGAAACTTGTTTTTAGGGTTATTCTGTTCATTTGGGGGCCAATATGATGTACACATCATGAATACAGTCAACAGAATTTTCCTTTTACTAAATAGATTTTTACAGCACAACTTGAAACTTTCCAAAGAGGAAATACTGTATTGAATTTCTGCCACAAGGATAGCTTCTTAAATAGAAATACATTATTGTGCTGTAATCTGGATGGAAAACATTCCCTAAAGGCCCATTTGTTAAAGGCTGGGTCCCAGAGTGATACTGCTGGGAAGTGGTGAGACCTTTAAGTACCCAGGTCTGGCGCTGTGGTACATGCCTGTACTCCTAGCTACTTAGGAGGCTGAGAGGAGGCTCTCAAGTTCAAGCCTAGCCTAGTCACCTTGGCAAAGACCCTGTCTGAAAACAAAAGGGACTGGAGGTATAGCTCAGTGGCAGAGCGCCCCTGGGTTCAATCCCCAGTACCACAGAAGTGGGGAGGGTGGCTAATGGGAGGTGCTTGGGTCACTGCAGGCTGCCCTGGAAGGGGGCTTGGGGGTGCCCTTGTCTGTCTCCTGGCCCTTGACATAAGGGGCTCCACCATGCAGTCCCACCACGACGTGCTAACCTCGCCACCCCAAAGCAGTGGGGCGCTTCGATCTTGGGACTGCAACTTCCAGAACCGTGGGCCAAAATAAACCTTTTAATAAGGTAATTGCTTCAGATACCCTTCGAGTAAAGCAGTGATAACTGTGTAATGTGTAAAGGAGATTAAAACAAGTTTTTAAAATAGTTGAGAAGTTGAGATAGTCATCATTTTTACAAATCCCTTTTATGTCCATGTTTGGGAGATATGATTTATAATATGTGACAATGATATTTTAACATGAAACATTAAATTTATTACATAAGCCAATATATTCCTAAATTAAAAATCAATGATTTTTAGCTAAAATATCCTGGAAAGCCTGTAAGTTTTTTTTCTGTTTTTGAAAAATTTTAAATAATAGATACAATTTTTTCCTTCTTTCACAGTTCTCTTAAACCACTTGTCAAAATGGCCATGGGAAGGCTTACGATAGGTGAGGTTATATTGTTTGTCGTTATTTCTTTTCAGTATTACTGATGAGTTCTGCCTCTTAACTGTACATGTTATGGTCCAAAGTGATTTACACTAGTGCTGAGCTAAAGAACATATTCCACATTCTTCACCACTTACCAGTCCAATAATTTAAATACAGGTTGACCAAAAATTGCCTATATTTTCTTAAATTTTTATAAGATAACATAGCAGGAAATATAAAGTGACAATTTTATCAAATTTATTTCAATACAAGTATCAACCAATTGAAAGGACACGTGCCTGAGCAATGCTCAGGACAGTCAGGGTGTAAACAGATCCGCCGCCTGAGGGGCGCTCAGGGTAGATGGTTAGGTGGTTAACCTTTGCTTTCTACAGTGAATTAAACACATTGTCATAAGCCTGTGAGGGCACTAGTTCATTCATGTACAACCTAAATCTGTGTACATGTTTCTGTGTAAAGGTAAGTTACACTAGAAACATTAAAACATTGAACTTCCTTGTGGGATCAGGAAACCAAAAACTTAAGGCTGGAAAGACTTAAGAAACTTGTACAAAAGAAAGAACCCATTTATTTCTGATGCAGTGTACTATGAAAATACCTTTCTCTCACATATCACTAGTAAATAGTAGGATTTTCTGAGGCTTTCTAAATACTCGTATGTCAAAGGAAAGAAAGGAAGGAAATACCTCCTTCTGATAGCCATGTCTAGTATGCCTGTCCCCAAAGACCAGAGAGAGGGTACTTTTTGTTTTTTTTCAGATCTGTCTACATCCAGGCCTCATCTGTCATCTCTCAAACTGCGCTAAAACTGCCTCTTCCTTATGCAAGGAGTCCCAAGTTTTAAGAGGAAGACCACTGATTCTCATCTTTGGGTGAATATCAGAGTTGCTTGTGGAGCTTCTTAAGTACTGTATACTGAATCAGAACCCTCAAATCTATGTTCTGTAAGTGGCACAGGTCCTTGTGTTGTGCACAGAGACGAGAAACACTGAGGCAGACAGTAGTGCGCCCCTTCACACAACAAAGCTTACAGAGAAAACACGGAAATGAACCCAGAATAGTAACTTCTCTTCCAGCACTATGGTAACGGACCCACTGTGGAATTGGTTAATGAGCAGTCCATTTGTCATCCCTAAATATACTTCTCTGTTCCCCACTGAATTCTAGTTGCCATAGGAAGTGAGTGTGTGAATGAAAAGCACACTCACTGAGGAGCTTCAGAAAGCTTTGTTGGAAACAGGGACAGGGAGACAAAATTATCTAAGACACTGTGAAGCCTTGGGAGCCGCAACGATACAGCTAGTGTAGGAGGCTAAGGAAACAGCAATAAGAAAACGAAGATCATGTCCTAACTGCCTTCCCATGTGTGAAGGTTTCTCTATGGATAACATAGAAGATCTATTTTTTAAAACAAACGAGATATGCTAACTTTTACAGTAACAAGTGACTAAGACTATTGTCTCGGTTACTTTTTTCTCATTGCTGAGACAAAATACCCAATGCCCAAAATGAAGGAAGGAAAGGTTTATTTAGCTTACAGTTTGTGGAGGTTTCAGTCCATACTTGGCTGGTTCAGAGGCAGAGTGGCGCAAGGCAGAGGGCAAACTGTTCAGGGCAGTAGAGCACAGCAAAAACCACCAGAGCAAAAGGGAAGAATAGCTGCAAGCAGCCTCCTTTCTTCCCTTACATTGTAAACAGGCTACCCCCACCCAGGGGGTGTGTGACACTTACACGATCTCCATGCCCTCCTCTTCCACAGGCTCAGGATGTGTACAAAGTAAGCACCCCAGCTTCCTCCTGAGTCACTCAGAGTCACTCAGCTAAACCTCTAGATTCCCCAAGTTGACACAATGTATCAACCATAACATTCCACCCCTTGTCAACTTGGGAATCAGACGTATTTCCTTAAACCAGTTTCCAGATACAAAGACATGCTTATATTAGAACCATAACATTTTGTCCTCATACAAATGAAAATTAAACACTTTTAACATTTAAAGGCACAAAATAAACATTACCATTCTAAAAGGCACCAACAGGGTAATACAGAGCACTGGGACCAAAGCAAGTCCAAAATCCAGCAGGGCTAACATTATGTCTTATAATTCCACATGCAGCATCTGAAGCAACTTGTGGCACATTGTAAGCTCCAAAGGGCTTGTGTGAATCCACCCCATAGCACTTCTGGTGGTTACAGCCTCCACAGCTTTTCTCTTAGGTCTGCTTTGCTCCCCAGTGGCAGCTTTTCTCAGATGATCCACGCTCCTGTCTTTTCTAAACTTCTGAGGACTCGAGGGCACCTTTTGCTTCACATTCACAGCCTCACATATTGCCTTCTCTGGGGCACACTGCCTGGCCTCCCAGGCCTTCTGAAATCTGGGTGGAAGCCTCTTTAACCTCAGAACTCTTGCATTTTCCTTGCATCTAAAGCCAGGGCCACGTGGACTATGCCAAGGTCACGTGGATGATGCCAAGGTCTGCTGCTACCTGGAGCAGTAGCCAAACTTTTCTCTCTCTTGGCCATAGGGGTCGAGTGTCTGGATCGCTGGGCACACTGAATCCAATTCTGAGGAGCAAATTTTCTATGTCGTCTCCATTCTGGAACCTGGTGCAGCCGCCGCCCCCATTCTGGAACATGGCACTCTTTGGCTTTCTTCTCAAGGCAAGGTCTTTCACCTTTGCAGTTTTGAGGCTGCAAAGGGTGGAGACTTGTTGCTTGTGATGCCCTCAGGCCATCTATTGCATTCTCTTGTTCCTTCTCAGCAATAGAGAGCTCCTCAGCCTTACCTTGAAATCCACAGTTTTACTGGAGCTTCCTTTCTGGCCAAACTCACATTTTAAATCATCCTGCTGGGTTCTTTGTTTTTGATTGTCCATATAAATCTGGCTAAAAGCTGCCAACAATAACCATGCCATTGCCCCAACATTCGACTGCCTTGAAATTTTTTTTTGCCAGATTAATCAGTTCTCTGCCAGTCTTAATCTCAGTCTTAGGAAAAGTCTCTGGACATGAGCAAAATGCAAACAAACTTTCTGCCAAGCCATAACATACATCATCTGGAGTCCAACAACCAATGCAGTCCTTCCCATCACAAACCTTCCAAATCCAGTCTTTACTGGCAGGATTTCTAACAGCCTTCTGGTCTTCTGAGCTCTGAACATAATTTCCCATACAGAACAGCCGAAGGCGTTCCAGTGCTTCCCTTTCAGGTGACATCTCTGAACCTTTCCAAACTCTTCCCACAAGCAATTTCCAAAGGTTCTTGAACCACATGGTCAGGTATAGTCACAGAAACAACCCTACTCTTGGTACCAAATTCTGTCTCAGTTACTTTTTTCTCATTGCTGAGACAAAATACCCAATGCCCAAAATGAAGGAAGGAAAGGTTTATTTAGCTTACAGTTTGTGGAGGTTTCAGTCCATACTTGGCTGGTTCAGAGGCAGAGTGGCGCAAGGCAGAGGGCAAACTGTTCAGGGCAGTAGAGCACAGCAAAAACCACCAGAGCAAAAGGGAAGAATGGCTGCAAGCAGCCTCCTTTCTTCCCTTACATTGTAAACAGGCTACCCCCACCCAGGGGGTGTGTGACACTTACACGATCTCCATGCCCTCCTCTTCCACAGGCTCAGGATGTTTACAAAGTAAGCACCCCAGCTTCCTCCTGAGTCACTCAGAGTCACTCAGCTAAACCTCTAGATTCCCCAAGTTGACACAATGTATCAACCATAACAAGTATATAATTCTAAAAATAGGACTCTGATTTGGAACTAGAGGCATCCAGACTCCTGTGCCTCTTAATTAGTAAGTCTGAAAAAAAAATACAGTAATTTGTCAAAAATAACCTCAGACGGGGAGGAAAATCTTTGCAAAAGCCATCTGATAGAGGACTGTTATCCAAAACAAACAGCCCAAGTAGCAGGAAAACAACTCAAAAAGTGGGGCAAAAACCTAAACTGACATATGGAAGATACGCAGATGGCAAGTGAGCATATGAAAAGCTCTCCTACGGCCTGTGTCATCAGGGAAGTATAAACTAAAGCAGTGCTGAGATGGCTCCGCAATATTAGAAGGGCCAGAATCAGGAAGACTGACCCCACTGGATGCTGATAGGGATGTAGTGGAAGGAACTCCTTCACTCCTAGTGGGATGCAAAATGGTACAGGCAGGTCAGAAAAACAGTTCAACAGTTTTTTAGAAAACTAAACATTCTCTTACCAAATGAACAGCAGTCATACTTCTTGGCATTTGCTCAAAGAAGTTAAAAACTTACATCTACACAAAGTTCACCTGGTTGGTTGTTATAGAAGCCCTTTCCAGTCAGAAGTTTGTATGTGTAATCCCAAAGGAAAGTTACTGGAATGTTAGTGAATTAATTCCAATCTACCAGTTTCAGTGCAACCCATGGCATAAAGATACAAATATATATCCGAGAGATGGGGAGTTCAGGGGGGGTCCTAAGTCCAGCCAGAATGGCGACTAACCAGAACAAAGGCCATGACCCAGGGCTGAACCCAGGTTTTATTAATTCTGTAAGAGAGGAGTGGCTTGGGGATAAACGACTGTGAGAGTGGTGGGAAGAAATTGAGTGCTATGAGCTGGGCTAGGTAGGAGGCCTGACATCACCTCTCAGTGTGCAGAGAGAGATGCAGAAAGTAATCTGCAGAGCACAATGTGAGGCAGTATCTAATGTTTTGGGATCCAGTGCTTCAGCTCTGATGTGTACGTTTTTATGTCCAGAGATGCCATGGCCTCTTTCTTGAGGCTCAATCCCAGTGGGCAGCATGGGGCATGACTCCCTCTGCCTGGCTCACACATGCTTCTTGGCAGCTACAGGGTGGATTAACACTGATCTGTTGTCTTGCTTCAAAGATTACACAACAGCACACAACAGCACCTAGCTGGTCAAATGTACATTGTTTAAAGCCAGCTGGGGGAAAAGGAAAAGTCCTAGCCAGCTCTGCACACATCAACACATGAAATAGGGCCAGATGTAGCCAAAATGGAGAGAATTGTTCTTCAAGGAGAGTCATCCAGGTGGTCCTCCACAGGTTGTAGCTTTGTTCATAATGGCCAAAACTTGGAAGCAACTAACTTGTTCTTCAATAAATGACTGAATAAAATGTGGTATAGTCACACTATGGAATATCACTCAGTACTAAAAAAAATAGCTATCAAGTCATAAAAAGGTATGAAGGGACCTGAAATGCATAGCCCTACATTAAAAAAATAATAATATGAAAGGCTACCGTTCTGTGAGAGATGAATGTCATTACCTTCAGTAAACTACAGAGACAGTAAAAGTGTCAGTAGCTGCCAGGGGAGGGATATTCTTTTTTTTTTTTTTTTTTTTTTTTGGTGGTACTGGGGATCGAACTCAGGACCCTGTGCTTGCTAGGCAAGCGCTTATTCCACTGAGCTATATCCCCAGCCCCAAAATGTCTTCTCTCTTTTTT